>PVLD010005272.1:0-114235 GCA_004027595.1 Dinomys branickii | reverse complement strand
TCAACGTGCCGGTCGCCGACAGCGACGAGGTGGCGCTGGCCACCGGCTGCCCGGTGCCGCAGAACTCGCTCAACTCGCGGCACAGCCGGGCGCTGCCCGCGCAGCTGGACGGCGACCTGCGCTTCCACGCGCTGCGCTCGGGCGCGCACGTCCGCGTCCTGGACGAGCACACCGTGGCGCGCCTGGAGCACGGGCGCGATGAGCGTGCGCTCGTCTTCACCAGCCGGCCCGTGCGCGTGGCCGAGACCATCTTCGTCAAGGTCACGCGCTCTGGGGGCGCGCGGCCCGGCGCGCTCTCCTGCGGCGTCACCTCATGCGACCCCGGCACGCTGCGGCCCTCCGACCTGCCCAGCTGCCCCGAGGCACTGGCCGACCGCGAGGAATTCTGGGCCGTGTGCCGCGTGCCCGGGCCTCTGCACAGCGGCGACATTCTGGGCCTGGTGGTCACCGCCGACGGAGAGCTGCACCTGAGCCACAACGGCGCGCCCGCGGGCATGCAGCTGTGCGTGGACGCCTCGCAGCCGCTGTGGATGCTCTTCGGCCTGCACGGCGCCATCTCGCAAGTCCGCATCCTCGGTGAGTGGTTGACCCCGTCCCCCGCGGTCCACAAGGGAGCAGACGCCCAGGTTGAGCGCTGGCCAGACCGGGTTACCTGTGTCCTCAGAGAACACAAGCCTCACCTGGGACGGGAACACATGCTCTGAATCCCACAGATACGCAGGCAGCCCAGATGTACAACACCTCAGTCACCCCTTAAAAATGCTGCAAAAGCCAGGCGTGGGGCTCAGGCCTATAATCCTAGCACCCTAGGAGGCAGAGGCAGGAGAATTGCAAGTTCTAGGCCAACCTGGACAATTTAGTGATTTAGCCAGACCCTGCCTTAAAAAAATAAACGCAAAAACAACTAGAAACATTAAAAAAGAGTGAGGCTGTAGCTCAACATGAAGAACCTGGGTTTGCTCCGCGGTTCAGCAGAAAAGGTCCGGAGTGATTTCCTCCAGCAAGGAGCCTTTTGACACTGCATATCCATTTCTCTACAATGAGAGTAAAGGAATCTGGCCTGATGTGTGGTCACGGGGCTAAACAAAAGACCAATTGGTGTCAAGAGTCAGGTATCTGCAGGGTGGTGCCTGGGGTGTGTGATTCCTGAGCAGCGCTCCAGGGGAGAGGGGTTGCAGAGTGCTGCGCCTCCTTTGCTGGGGGGTCTCAGAGTTGGAGTGGACCGGGGCTGTGGGCTTGTGTAAGCCGGGTTCTCACACTGTCCTGTGGGATTTTTAACAGGCTTTTGCAAAAGGGATCTTGTGGTTTGGGAAGTTTAGGTAACAATGAAAAAAAGAGTGGGCAAATTTACTGCAGGACTTCTTAGTGCCACTAATAGGCAGGATGAATCTTTTTAAGGATAGAGTTGCTTACAAGGTACAGTTTTTCCAAAGTAATTTGTGTGTGTGTGTGTGTGTGTGTGTGTGTGTGTGTCTTTTTTGAGACAGGGTTTCAATATGCAGTTCACGCTGGCCTTGAACTCACTTTGTAGCCCATGCTGGTCTTGAACTCACAGTGATCCTCCTGCCACAGCCTCCCTAGTGCTAAGATTATAGGCATGCGCCACCATACCCAGCCTGTTTTCCAAAGTGATTGGATCAGGAAGCTTTTTTTCACAGAGCAAATTCTGGGCCCTCTGTTACTCTGGCAGGAGTAGAGGCCCTTGTTTTTGCCAGTATTGGTCTCTGACCAGCCCTGTTAGATGGGGCAGGTTTCCTGAGCCGCACATGGAGAACCTCATGAAGCTCAGGTATTTGGATCCCCCTTCAGAAATCCCAGTTCTCTGGACCCTGGACATGTTCTGGGCATCTGAATTTTTCTCTTTCTTTGCCTGGGGCTGGAGTGTGCTTGACGACCTCGCTCCTGTTTTTTAAGGCAAGTATGCTTAGCCAAGTTTGGAGAAAGCTTGGACCTCATAGCCCTTAGCCTAGGAGTGTGATCGCTGGAACTATGCATGTCAGCGTGCGGGGCTGCACTGCTCTGAGAGGCTGGCCCAGGCGTGGAGGCACATTTGAATAAGTTGTGTGTGTGTGTGTGTGTGTGTGCGCGCGCGCGCGCGTGTGGAGCACTTGTGTAGTCAGATGAAATCAATGGGGGACTTGCAACATTGGAAAGAAACCAGGCGAAGATGGAGTGAACAATAAAGAGGTGGCAGGAAGTCAGCCGGTGCCTAGAAGTGGGAACTGGGGAAGCTGATCAGGAAGCGCGAACAGTCACAGAGGAAGAGGGAGCAGGCTGGGCTGAGAACGCGGACAGAGGAGAGAGAAATTGAATGGGAGGGGACGACAGCAGGGGGCAGTGCCCCGCAGGGAGAGGAGGTGACGTAAGGGCGAGGTGCTCTTTTGCGTCAGCACAATCTAATAATAGATAAGAAGCTTTCCAGCAAGGCTGACGTTGCCCAAAGAGCTTTATGAGACTGAAGCAAAGGGGAATTTTTTAAAATCAGGACTTGTCTTGTCCCTGGAGACATATGAGCCAAGATGGTGTTAAAGAGGAGGCATCCAGAATCTGGTGCTATTAACAGGGTGCTCTAGAGCTGAGGGGAGAACTGAACCTCTCACCCAGCACATGCTTTCAGGACCCCGACTGACTCCAGAGGAAAGCAGATTGGGTGGTGTGTGCGGGGCTCTGGTTTATTTTGCAGGGGAGAGTTTGACTTTGTGGAGAGCCTGAATAAGTAACAGTAGAAAGATATTTCCTTCACTTATTTGCACCACAGATCCTGCAGCCAACACACATTTATTGGTGGAACATTAGAAATAGTCTCACTAGAAACAGAAACATAACAGATGCCTTATGTAGCTGAAGAAGTTCTCAAGAGGCTGGCTGGTGCAATAAGGCAAGAAAAGTAAAGGAAGTATTTCTGAGATAAGATAATTGACTTAAACACATTAAAACAGAGATAAACTCTATGAGCACCCAGTTGAATGTGCTTAGAAATAGTAATGCTGTTGCATGGGTTAGAAGTAATAATAGTGAGATTTCCTGGCCCACCTGCTCCTGTGCAGCGTGTTCTGTTAGGGCTGCGGGGAGCCGCAGTGGGCCGGATTTCCTGATCTCAGAAAGTTCCAGGTCTAGGTGGATAAACAGCTGGAGGCCTGGGCGCAGAGGCCTGATAGCCCAGGCCTCACGGCGGTTCAGTCCTGCGTTCAGTGTATGTGGCTGGTTGGTGCCGGCACCTGCAGGCCCTGGGTGAGGGTAGGTCTGGGGTAGGATTCTGGGCAGAGGCAGGTTTGCAGGAAGTGTCTGAGGGCAGAGGTGTTGGCACCCTGTGGGGGTGAGGACAGAGAGCAGGACTGGCTGATGGGCAGCCTGTGGAGTTGGGCTTGGGGTCCCACTGCAGATCTGGCACGGATGGGAAGCAACCTCCTTTCCCTCCTCTGCAGGCTCCACCATCCTGGCTGAGCGAGGCATCCCGTCGCTGCCCTGCTCCCCTGCGTCCACACCGACCTCGCCCAGTGCCCTGGGCAGCCGCCTCTCCGACCTGCTGCTCAGCCCATGCAGCTCTGGGCCTCTAGGCAGCTCTGCTGGCGGTAAGTGTAGTGTGCCACCCTGCTCCAGTGCCGTGGTGGCTGTGGTTCGTCCCTCCCGTCCCCTCCCTGGGCAGCTCTGTCCGAAGGACTTTGTTTTCCTGTTGACAGCACAAGCAAGGGCAGTAGCTCAAGAGGAGCTGCCTTGAAGAACTGGCCCTTTTGTCCTCCCCACCTGGGCCTCCCTGCTTTCCTCTCTGCCTAGGCCCTGGTCTGGGCTGAGTGCGGAAGTGGGCCCGCTGAGCTCCGCCTCTTCCCTGTGTGGAGGGGCAGGGCCTCTTCCCAGGAGTCTTGCGCCAACCTGGGCTATCTCTCCTGACTGGTGGCCCTTTGCCTCCAGGGACAGCCCCTAACTCACCAGTGAGCCTGCCGGAGTCTCCAGTGACCCCAAGTGTGGACCAGTGGAGTGACGAGTGCACCATCTGCTATGAACACGCTGTGGACACGGTCATCTACACGTGCGGTCACATGTGCCTCTGCTATTCCTGCGGCCTGCGCCTCAAGAAGACCCTACATGCCTGTTGCCCCATCTGCCGTCGCCCCATCAAAGACATCATCAAGACCTACCGCAGCTCCTAGCCTGCTGTGGTACCCCACTCCACACGCCCACCTGTGCAGACTTCAGCCCAGATCTCGCCGAGCAGCCAGCTAGCAGGGCCTCTCCTCATCTTGGAAACTCTCTCCCTTTCCACTAAACATGGGAAACTGAGGCCCCTGAAGAGGGGTCAGGGGCAGGAGTGCGTCGCTCCTAAGGGGAGGGAGGAAGCAGCATTCTCCCCAGCTCCCCCGTGTGCCAATTTTGGCTTAAATTGCAGGTCTCAGCCTGTCCTGATCCTTCCTCATCAGGGCAAATTCCTAGGAGTTTCCTATAGTCTGTATGGCACCTTGGTGAGAACTAAGAAAATGTGTACCTTCCTACAGGCAGATGAGACCCAGAGCAGGGCCTGTGGCTAGGTTGGTGGGGTAGGGACTGGATTTTAACCTCCATCACCTCCCTCAGCGAGCTGTCCTTGTGCAGTACACAGTGTGCTCAAGAGCAGCCTGGGTGGGCAGCTCCGGAGTTGCTGTCTCACCCTCTGACCTTTGCCCATCCTGTCTCTGACCTCCTTTCTTCTCTGCCTACTGGGCCTGGCTACTGTGGGTAAGATGGAAGCGGACTTCTCTCGCCCTGGGCAATGGAGCCTCCTGGGATGGGTTGGGGGGCAGTCTGCAGAGGCCCTGGGTCTTGGGGACACCCCTCCTGGCCTCCAGCTTCTGCCCCCATCATTTTGCTGGGTGCTGTTGCCCAGGCTGCCCTTGGATGGAGCTGGAGCCACTGTGGGCTGTCAGGGCCTCTGAGAGCAGATCTGTGGCTGCCCCTCCGGCCTCTGTCCCTTTCAGAGGCAGACGAGTAGCCGAGAGGGGCCAGGGTGGGGCGGGGCTTCTCTGGGCTACCACCAGCCCTTCTCCATGTTTTAATTTATTTATTTATTGGGCTTGTGGGCTTTGTTGTTTGTGGGTGAGTTCCCAGCCCCTAGGCCCCAGAAATGCTGGTGAAGATGGCAGCAGAAGTGGCTGTCACTCACGATCTCCCCGCCCGGGCTGTGCAGCCGAGGTCAGACCTGCTACCCATGGGCTGGCATTCCAGCCTAAGGGACCCAGGAAGGAGGCCTCGCAGCAAATTGTGTCCATTTCTCAGAGAGCAGGACGAGTCTCCTGGGAACCTGGGGGTGGTTGGTCACCCAGAGCCATGAAGCACACCCTGGGGACTCCTGTCATGCAAGGGCAGGGAGGATCCGTAGGCAGGGCTCTTCGTCCTCGGGGGAGGGGTGGGCTATGCCCGGCTCCCAGCATGCTCTTTTGCCGTCACCTCAGCCCTGCCTTCCCAGCCCGCCCCCCGTGGCAGGCAGGGTGCGGGCTTCTGGTCCAGCTGCTCACCTGGATGGTGGGCACCCTCAGCCTCAGCCCCCATGTGACATGGCCGCGTGGGGACAGTACAGACTGTGGGGGTGGCTCTGGGAGCGCTTGGGCAGGAGCTGCCAAGGTGTGTGGTGTGCTGTGATGGGGCTCCAGCCGGGCCTCTGAACATGCCAGCCTCTGAACATACCAGCCTCACAGGAGGCTGGGAAGACGCCATGCTACTCCGGAGCGCAGCCCCAGCCAGCCAGGAGGCAGGTCTTAGGGGGAAGGTCGGCAGCGCAGGGGCTGTGTGGCCCGAGGCCAAGAGACGCAGCCATCACCCATTCTGTTCGTGCTGGGGTTGTTGATGCTCATTGTGAACTCGGGTCGCTGTGATGTGAATAAAGGTCATTTCATACCAGCCCAAAGGCTGTCCAGTGTGTGAGAAGGCCAGGAGGGAGGTCATCTGTGGGTAAGCAGCTGGCAGACGGTATGGGAACCACAGGCCAGGCTACAGTTGGACTGTGACCTGGCTTTGGGATGCTGGTTGGGCCTGTAAATAGGGAGATACCACTGTTTTTTGGGTGGCCTCAGGTCCCAAGTCTGTGGGGAACAGGGCCCAATCTGCCACGGAGCCCATGGAGTAGACAGCACCACCTAGAGGGCAATGGGGGGGGGAAGAGGCCCCTATGGGGTGCTGGCACTCCTGAGACCAGAGGCCACAACCTGAATGGTGCCGCAGGAGAGAAAAGGGAAACCTCCAGGCAGGGACCATTAAAGCAACCTTCTAGATGTGCTAAGTGTATTTGGGCTGTGGAAAAAGCTGGGGGTGGCAAGGAGACAGCCAAACTGGCCCCAATGTCTAGGCAGTTTTGGGACTATGCAGGGCTCCTGGAAGGCCTGCCTACCTGCCCTCTCTCCTGGGAGGATGCTCTGGCTGCCCAGCCTTGGCCTGGCCTGGAACCTTCCTACAGCTCCACCCCAGCCTGCCTACTGGAGTCTAGCACAAGGAGGTGAGGACTGGAGAGCAGAGAACCCAGGCCTGGCCACTTCCCAAAGCCTGTTGGAGGCGGGGAGGGGCTGGGGGTCTTCAGCCTGATTCTCACTTGCAGTAGTGGGAACACACCTCCCCCTCCCTCGTCCTTGGAGAGGGCCCTGGGAATCTGGAGTCTGTGCTACATTTAAGATAATGGACTCCTAGGTGAGAGGTTTTCCGATGTCCAGGAGAATTGGGTGATTCTGTTCAGTTAAAAAGGCGAAAAACTTTATTTAGTTTTCAGGGAAATACAAGATGCATGTAAACATAAACCAAATACAAACAGAACAACCCAAATCTTACAGTCTAGAAGCATGCCAAGACAGAGCACTTCTGCAGACCAAAGAGTCCTGTCAAAGTGATAAAGGACACCTGGAAAGTGGTGGGCCAAGGGGCTGGGTCTCTTCCCCATGACACTGCATGTTTGTGATGAGATTTTAAAAGCCCACCGTTAAAAATATCAGAAACAGGAGACAGTTTAGCACCACCATTGAACCTGGGAATATTTTAGCACTCACACTGACTGCACCGCATGTAATGTCCATCTCTCCAGTATCTCTGCTGAGGGGGAGAGGGAAAATCCTGGGCCCCGCAGAGCCCACTAGGAGCTGGGCACGGCTACATGGACGCCATGAGGAATCTCCTGCAGTTCTGGAGCCTCAGCAACACCCACCAGTTCACGTCCAACCACACAGCCCACAGTGATGGGCACGAACATCCATCCTGCTTCCCCGTCACCTTCTGCAGACCTCTCAGTAATCAGCAGGGACGCCCAGCCCCCAGGCCGTACCCTGGATTTAAAGGAAGCCCGTTGCAGAGAACAAGTTGAAAGTTCAAGATGGTGGTCGTTTGCCTTCCTTTAACTCTTTAAGAGCAGCGTGTGGCTTAACTCTTTAAGAAGCCACAAAAACATGGAAGGGCAGACTAATGGGTACTCCTCTGCCCACAGTGGGCAGAGCCACCGCGGGTATAAAGAGCCTCAGAATACCTGGCCATCAGCAGAAGGTGAGGAAGGCTGTGCTCCTCCCAGGTGGACCTGACAGACCCCGCACTTTAGTTTGGGGATGGTGGGTCCCTCTGCGTGGCCTGTCACAGTTACTCATTCCTAACTGATGCACACAGCGGGAGAGGCCAGCTCTGGACCGGACAAGGGCAGGCAGTAAAATCAGTTGAGAACCTGGAAGGTGGCAGTGAGTCGACTGCAAACGGCCTCTGAACTCGAAGACTCGTTTGAGGCCTGTAACACCCCTTCTCCTCTAAGTACATCAATGCCCACTCACACATAACCAGCTTGCGGCCAGTGAGTAGCAGCCTTCTCTGCCCAGTTTCTTCTGTGGCCAAGTTTGGAGGATTTTCCAAACATCAGCTCTGGCTGGATCCACGGATGTTGAATCATGAAATTGCCTGCCTACCTGTTCTCTCTGAAACACTCAGCATCAACTTCTTTCTAATTAATAAAGACAAAACAAACCTCCAAACTCTCTACCCTCCCCCAGTTTTTCCCCCTAGAATACACCTCTTCTGGAAGCCTCCTCCCCAGTGAAGGGACGTAAGCCCCGGCCACCCCAGACATGCGTACACTCAATCTTGCCAACATACCTCTCACTTGTCTCCAACGTGCTCAACCCAGCCTTGCCCTAAAACATTAGGTCCTGAGGTCCAGGCCACTGGTCAGGATGGAAGTGGCAAGGTAGGGACCTTCAGCATCGGGATCCCACCCTGTGAGGCCACTAAGTTCTAGGAGTAGGATGGGCGAGGGTGCCCAAGTTAAGGCCAAGTGCAAACAAACCAAGAGAGACAGCACAGGGGAAGAGGGAGCACATGAGGATCCAGCCTTCCGGAGAGGTTGGGATCAAGGTCTGGGCACCTATGTGTGCAGGACAAAGTGGGAGGAAAATTCAAATCAGTGGGGCCGTGTGTCTAAGGCTGTCAGGTCACTGAACCTGCCTCTGATCAAAGAGCTTGGGAACCACACACGAGACTGACCCTGACAGGATGAGCCAGCCTCATTAAGACCCAGGGCAGCCCCTCCACACTGCTTCATAAAGCATCCAGCAGGCCCCGGAGGTGCTGCTGTGTGCATGTGTGGGTCTTGCTGAACACTGCACAGCTGGTTCTCACCTGCCCAGCCTGACTCCTCTCAGAAACAGGAACCCCGGGCCCAGCTGCTCTTGTATCTCCTGGGGCCTCTCATACCAACCACACGCAGGCTAAGGGGTGGGAGCCAGCCTGCACGGTGATGCATCTGCAGGTGGGTGACCTAATTCAACCCCTCAGCACTTCCCTGTCCAGCAGCAATCTCTCTTCCATATCTTTATTTGGAGCCCAAGACAATGGCTTAGGCTGCTTCTGCTAGATCTGTTAATGCCAGTGTGAAGTTTCCAACTAACTAAATAATAAAATAATAATAAAAAAAGACACATTGCACTCTCCAGCCAGAACTGTGTGTATGGATGACACACACACATTTGCTGCCAGAAGCTGCGAGTCCCTTGGGACCTGCCCAATGCCAAGGACTTGTTCAATGGAGACAGCTTGCCCAATATTCTTTTCTGTAACCCCTTTTAGTTTAAGTGGGAAATTACCAGCACTCTCACACTCACACACACACGCAACACACAGCCCTCAAAAAAGTGAGGGAATCTTAATTCATTAGTGTTGTGGACAGTTCTCTTTCCAGAGAGCTTTGCACGCAGATTCTCCGAGACTGGATTTGTGGACTCCTCCTCCAAGGAGAGTAACATACTACATGGGCCCTGTCCTCCTCGGGCACAAAGATCTGGACCCGTGCACAAACTCACAGGGTTGGAGCAGGGAGCGCACAGTACTGAGGGGGAGGGGACAAGTTGGCAAGGACATGCCTGCTGCCATCAGGGGCGGGTCCTGGTGCCTAGACCAGAGACTGCCCATCCTGTGGCTTCCTCCACCAGCACAGAGGAAGAGGAAGCCAGCTTGGTACCTGTTGTGGGGGGCTCCTATCTGCAGGGACCCGAGCAGGCCCCTTGGCGTCTCCTCGGAGAACTCTGTTGGGGGGAAGGGTTTTAGGGGTGCAGCAGGGGCAGGGCTCGCTCCTCAGGGAGAAGTCACTAAGATGAGTGGCTCAGGCTCAGCCCCGGGCTCAGCCCCAGGTCTGGGGGAGCTGGATCTCCCGGAGAGTATGGGGCTTAAGCACCCACGCTCTCCAACTGGGCTTGGTTACATCCAGGGTTCCTGCCCATAAACTGACTGAGGTTCTGCAGTTTTTAAAAGATTCAAACATACATCAAAAGAGTCAGAGTCCAAAGATCAGGAGTCTGGGGTGAGAGGGCTGCAGGGAGCCTCAGGACCGGTCTCTCCGAGCAGCTGGCTACAGACAACAGAAATGAAAACAAGGTCAGGTTCCTGAATGTCCTCTACGCTGCGGACTGGGCCCAGGAGTCCAGAGCCCTGTGCCACTTCCCTGAATCCCTTTCTTCTGGGCAGACACCAAAAGTGAAAGGGCTGGTCCTCTGCTGGGGACCCCTACCATCTTGCCAGGGAAGCAGGAGAGGACAGAGGAGGCTGAAATACCACATCCCACAGATGCCCGAATCTGTCCCACAGTTCTGAGCCCTCCCCTGCCCTCTGCAGACAGGGCCCTGGCTCTCCCTGTGCCCCGCCCTGCTGGCCCTGGCATCCCTCTTGGAATATTGCACTTTCTGTCTCTCAGATTGTTTTCATTTTCGATTGAGAATGCAAAATATTTGGAGGGGGCTGGGGAAATGAGTAACCCTAAAAAATAATATATTAGTTAAATACAAAAAACAGGAAAAGTAGGCGTTATTTCATCTTTGTTGCCCCTTGAAAACAAAACAAACTATCAAACCAAGGTCTAAACTTAAATTATTCTACTTCTACTTTGCAAGTACTAGTAACATGAAAATAATGCTTGGCCAAAATTGCTTGTCCCTTTTCCTTAGAGGATGAAAGCAGTAACACGCCTCACTGAGGAAAGCGCTGGGTATAAATGCCAGTAACATACACTGCTCTAACATCTGAAAGTGATTACAACGATTCTATATAATGCCTTCGTCAGGAAGAAAGAACCGTCTGGGGCCAGGCTGGGGTGGCCAGGCTGAGACCTGGACACAGCGCATGGGTGTGGGACCCACAGCACAGCCGGCAGCACATGTGCTGCTTGGGGTGCCCCTTCCCGCTCCTCCTGGCTGTGCCCCAGCGGGAGGAGGAGCTAGGCCACACATCAGGCCTGCTGTGACAGACAGGGGCACAGTGGAAGAGAGGGGAAGATCTTTATTTCCTGTGTCATCAAAGAAAAAGGTCTTTAAACGGAAAGAACAAAGCACCACATGATGCGTCTTCGGGCATTATATAAACCTCAATAATGACCTCAGAAGGGCTCATTAGGGTTAAAGTTGCAGTATACAGCAATACAACGTCGGTTCACATTTTCAATCGCAACCAATGGAAAACTAGGTTTGGACACTGCTGAGATTTCATTCCTTCTTCCTTTAAGTCTGATCTGGTGCTCCTCCAGATGGGTCAGAGCCCAGGCCTCGCCCTCCTCCACTGCTGCCAGCAGCCCCCTCCGAAGTCAGAAAGTAGCTCAGTAGCTCTAGGGAAAGGTACTCTCGCCCTGCGTTGGGCTAGGAGTCCAGGGCGAGAGGCTTGGCACCCTCGGCCGAGTCTGAGAAGGACTTGCGTGCACCTTCTTGCTTCAAGTATTAAGAACTTTGGGTCTGCGTGTGCGCGGTGCCCTGAGCGGGGCTGAAGGTGAGGGTGTGGTGCAAGGACAGGCATGGTGAGCCCCTGTTCGCTGCTCAAGTCTACGTGGTGTCACCAGGTGGCAGCATTCTCTGCTTTTCCTGGATGCCTGAGCAGCTCCCAGCCACCCTTGGGCTGGACGTCACAATGTAAACACGATGACCACATGATGAACTGTAGGTGTGGGTGGGGTGGGGGCAGGAGCACAGGATTAACACAGCAGGAAGTGTGCTGTGGACTCGCTGTGTGATTCTGGGAAAGTCATTTCTTGGCCTTGGGCTGCAGTAACAGAAGGGATGGCACGGAGTGACTGCCCCGACCCTTCGCAGTCCTGCTTTTCAGTCACTCTAGTTTCGGAGCACTGGGAATCTGGAGGGGCTCCCGGGGGCTGAGAGACACGGGGGGCTGTAGAGAGAGCCTGACAGGAGTGCAGGTGGTGGGGCGGGAGGGACAGACTCTGGGGAGCACTGCGGCTGGCCCTATTAAGATGCTCCGCGGCCAGCAGCCGCTGCATCCCTCCTGGTTGGGCTGGCATGAACCGGCTCAGTGCAGGCATCCGAGAAGCGTGGCTGGGGGCCCTACCCCTGGGAGACAGCTCTGTGGAAGGTCCTTTAGCCCGACAGTCGCTCTACTTTTAAATTTTATTTTAAATAATCATAAATTACTTATTTTTCTTTTAATAAATATGTGCTGTTTAAAAATGAGAAAAGTATATACTGCATCTTTAAGTAATGCACTTTGCTCTCTGGGCTTCTTTTCATTCTGTCTTATTTAAAGTGCATTAATTAAAAAATAATGAACCACTTCTTTATCATTATTGTTCAAATAAGTACAAATAATATTAATATGAAGACACTAAACCACTACCATTAGTACTGCAATCTAGCAGATTAACTCAACATCCTGTTCTATTTAACACTGTCCAGCAGAAAAAAAATAACTAATTTCAATTTTAAACTCACGAGCAGAACAAAAGGAAACAAAACCACCTCACCATGGCCCTTTGACAAAGAACATCAGCAGTCGGGCTGGGGGATCCCAGCAAGGCCTCAGGGACCTGGGGCAGCTGACGCGTGGGCCCAGCTGATCCGCCTGGGGAGGGACGGACAGCCCCAGCCCAGCCGATCGATTGACGGGGCAGCTCTGGCGGCTGTTCTGAGGCCTGGTCCGTCCCAAACAAAGGCACATGTGGAAATCCACTCCCAGTAGCGAGGGAGTCCTGGGGAAGCAGCTGGGCTTCTTGTTGGAGGGTCCCCTCTGAAATGTCAACAACTCTGAAATGTCAACAACTGAGAAACACAACCCAGAGTTGATAGAGGACCTGCAGGGAACTCCATCCTCTGCTCTGGTTGCTGGGGCGCTGCCCCGCAGGAAGACCACATTGGCACCTGGCACAGAGGTCCTCCATCTTCTCTGTGGCATTGCCAGCAGGCCAAAGGGGACAGCTGGTGGTGTCCATTCTGGTCCAACTCAGGGCCCAGGTGGGGTCCAGGCTGGGGGCCATGGCCACTTCTCCACAGTTCCTCTGGAAGGCTCTCAGCTTTGCGCAGCGGGAGGATGTACACGGAATAGCGGTCACTGCACACTGACAGCTGCCTTCTCTCCGATGTCTGGCTCTGAATCACAGTCCTCCCTTCTGGGGAGTTTTTACTCCCTGCCCCTCTGTAGCTGGCAGGAAGAAGTTTTTTGTCGCTGAGTATGGGGCTGAGACTTACCCAGCCCCAATCTCTCTGGTGAGTGCCGTACCTGGGCACCGTCCACATAGTGGAAACCAAATGAAACGACTTTGGCCTCTGGCAGGGGAAACACGTGAAACCAGAATCAAAACAAACCCCTCCCACAGAGTACAACAGAAAGCCTACCCTCTACCCATCCATCCCAAACAACCCGAAAGTAAGACAGAGACCAAAGGCCTGACTATAACCCCGAAGCAATAACCCTCTGGAAACATGCAAAGGAGCCCCCCACCGAGAAATATCCTAACAGCGTGCAGATGACAAAGAGCCTACTAGGGACGCCTCCCCCATGGGCTGCCCGGGGGAGGCAAGGCTCCTTCTCAAGGCCAGAACAGGGACACTGAGGAAGGACGGCCCTCGCTGGCACTTTGGAACCACTTTTTCCTTAACTACAAGACACCAACAGCGGCCTGGCCCAGTGGCACAGGAGCTCACACGAGACACCTCTAAGCTCCAGGGCCAGTGTGTTCTCACACACACCCGCCTCCACCTCCAAGGGCAGTGGCCATCCCCGGGAACCTCAAACAATTCACAAATACAGAGTAAGACAATACAAAGGCCACCTCCAGGGCAAGATGCCTGCCCCAGAAGAGCCAAGCAGGGCAGGGCCCTGGAAGACCCTACAGCCTCATCTTTTCCAGGATTGCAGCAAAGGCAGACTGGGGTTTCCCACACGGCCTGTCCCCAGTGGTACACAGTCAGTCAGCAAAGCCACCATGGTGCAATTGTGGGTCCTGGGCCCCGGTCCCTCCTGCCACTCCCTTTCATGTTCACTCCCTCCCTTCTAGCTGGGGGGTGGCAAGGGAGGTCACACTTTCTGCAGGGTTCCACGCTGTCTTTCCTTCTTGTCTACATGTCACTGCTCATCCAGCGGCAGACACAGTGCCACACTGTGGCTGGAGGGACCCTATGGCCTCCCCTAGTTTTTCTTTTCAAGGTAGTTGGAGGGTACCCAGCCTTTGAAGGGTTTCACCTCATCCAGGATCTGGCAGTACCACCAGCCGTTAGGGTTCCTCTCCAGCACCTCCATGGACACCCCTTCCTGGAAGCCCGCTGTCTCCTCATCCCCCTCGTAGTCTGCGATGGAGACATACACATCTTTGAGGTTATTGTGGATGAACTGGGATTTCTCAATGGGCTTGGGGCGCACAGGGGACACGGGGATGCAGTTACGCTGGGTGGGCAAGGGTGAGTCCGATCCCTGGCTGGCAGCGCGCTCAGCCAGGCGGCCCTTGGCATCAGTGGCAGCTGAGCGTGCGGTGCTAAAGGAAGAATTCCTGCGGACTCCTCGAAGGCCGTCAGTGGCTGTGAGTGACTCATTTCTCCGCAGGGCGCAGGACAGGTTGTTGTCTTTGGGTGGTGGAGACACAAACACTGACTGGGGCCTGACCGCCACCTGCCGCACACCATTCCTCATCTTTACTGCCCCGGCACCAGAGGGCTTGCCGAAGCCCCCAGGGGGCTTGGAGGGGACAGGTGGTGTGGCCCTCTTGCTCTGGTTGACAGTGTTGAGTGCCTGCACACGCCGTTCAACCTTTTCCAGGCTGTCGGACTTGCCCTCACGCTGCCTGCCTTTCACCACGTCTGGCTCAGCGCTAGAGGGCTCAGGCTGCTCCTGCTGCTCGGGCACCAGGTAGTGGGAGGGGGCCCAGCCCTCCAGCTCCCCAAACCGGACATACCACCACCCACTCTCCAGCTTCTCCAGCACGTGCACCTCGGCGCCTGCAGGGAAGCTGATCTCTGAGTCCTGGACTTTCTGGTAGGCACTGCAGGTCACGTAGGAGGTGGCCGGCCCTTCCCACTCCTTCCTGGGAGGACACGGCGGAGTGGCAGTGGAGAGGGTGATGACGTCGGCCGAGCCTCTCCTGGACCCCTCACTAGGCCCCTCTGACGCTGTCTGGGGAGGCAGCTCTGAGTCCTCACTCCTTGAGCCCTTCAAGCCCCCCCGAAGTTGGCCTGTGGGTCTCAGCTGGCGCCGTAAAGTGCTGATGTCCATCTTCTCTGGGCTCTGAGACTCCGTGCGGCTCAGTAGCGGTTTGGGCCGCAGAGACGGCTTGGCCCGCGTGGAGGCCAGCCCAGCCGTCCCCTCGGCATCTTTCTTGGCCCCGACCGTGGGCGTGCCACGGATGCCTGCGTCCGAGGCCGAGCGGGGCTTCAGGTCACCGCTGTTCTTGGACAGGGAGGAGGAAGAGGAGGAGGAGGACGAGGAGCAGGTGGTGTTGATGGTGATGGACGAGGAAAAGGAGGCCGAGGAGCGGTTCTTCCCCAGTTCTGCCTGGGCGTTCTTCTCTGCCTTGAGCTTCAACAGTGAGGATGACTTGGGGGAGGCTGACTTAGGGGAATTTTTCCTGGCGAGGGACAGGGAGGAGCCCCCTGGGGAGTCACTGTCCCCAGAGGAGCCTCTGGCCGACAGGGCGTCCTCTGCATATGGCTGGAAGCCCTCATTCTCATAAATGGTCTCCTCTTCCAGGGCCACGTCCTCTGAGGACTCGCCCACCTTGAAGCGGGCCCGCTGCAGCGAAGAGGCAGGCGAGGGCCTGCGGGGCTGGGCGGGCCGCCTGTCCGCCCCCCTGTCCTCTGCTGGCTCCTCAATCAGCTCTGGCTCTGAGTCGAAGCCAAAGGCGGGTATGTCATACTCAGGCTCCTCATATCTGAGCTTCAGCGGGGACTCCTGGTTTTCGCTGGCACCCGCAGGGGCTTCCTCGACCTCCCTGGGCTTGCTGGGGGGCGCCGGTGGGGGCACCTTGGGCCGGGTCAGCGTGCTGGTGCGACGGTTCAGGTTGGGCTTCTTGCGCTTGTCGATGTAGGAGGCGGGCGCCCAGCCCTCCTTCTCACCGATCTGCACGTACCACCAGCCGCCTGAGTTCTTGTCGATGACCTGGAGGAAGAGGTGGTGGGCAGTGAGTGGGGGCGTCTCGGGGCCCCTTGTGGGCTCAGATGAGGAGCGTCACTCACTGGCTGGAGGCTACCTCTTCTCCACTTTATGGATGAGAAATCAGTACTTGGGCAAGTAGCTCAAGACCCAGTGTGGTGAACAACAGAGTAAAATTCAAGCCCAGGTCTGCAGCATCTCTTCAAACTCAGGCCCTTGCGCTGACCAGGCAGGCGCTTATGCTGCTGAGCTGTACCCCCGGCTCTGGAGCATCTTTTTGGTGCAGGCTCTCTCTCCAAGTCCTTTGCCCTGATCCTCTAAGGCTGTCAACACTGGTCAAGCAGACCCCCTCCTTCCCTCAAGCTGCTACTGTGCCCGGCCCAGCACCTCCCAGTGCACACCGACCCAGATCCTCTGTGAAATCCCTTGGAAGGTTCTCTAAGGCCAGCATGGAAGATGTACAGATGTAGAGGAGGTGGTATTTTTTTTTTTGGGGGGGGTCTTTTTGAGACAAGGTTTCACTGTGCAGTTCAGTCTGGCCTTGCACTTGAATGATCCTCCTGCCTCAGCCCCCTGAGTGCTGGGATTATACATGTATACCACCATGCTCGGAAAGATGCAGATTAATTAAATGGGAAGGTATGGTCTGAGGCCCAGATGTCTAGACATAGTATCTCCCCTGCATCCACTGCCTGTAGGCATTGCACTGTCTGAGAAATGAAACCTCGTTAGCTGAAGAGACTGCTTTAAATGGTTTCCTACACAGTGAGGGGCTTTTGGCCCTTCCAATGTAGCATAAACTCGTTCAAGGAGCTTTTTCCTTAACTTCTACCTGAGATGGGCTAACAGCCAGGCACGTGGACAATGGTTGTGTGGGGCTCATCTGCACTGTAGAACACCGAGGAAGCTAAGTCGGGGCCGTGGGGTATTCCAGGGGGAAGAATGCCAGGGAGAACCCATGGGGAGGGCAAGGAAACATTGGTCCCATGGGGTGAGGCTCGAGGGGGGCAGGAGGGTAGGAAATGCCAAAGCCAGCTCTTCCTCAGACATGTCCTCCTGCCTGTGGTCCTCCATCCATCCTTCATCCTGGGGTACCCTGGACCCAATACCCAGGCTCAGGCGAGTCTGAAGCACGAAGGCTTTGGGCTTTCCATAAACCTAAGTCTCCTGGAGAAAATGACTTGTCTCAGAAATTTAGCTCCAAGTTTCAGACATGAGATCAAAAATGCTCATGCTGGGGATGTCCCCCCTTCAGCAGGCAGTGGCTGCTAGTGAACCCAACAGTGTCATGGATAGTACTCGGATTTAACTGTGGCTACACGAAGCCATTCAAGAACAACGATCGAGTCACAGATCTCTTTTGCTCCCTGTGTTCCATACAGGCTGGAGAACACCGCAGTGTGCCCTTGTGCAAGGTCTGCTTTCTGTGACTTCTTAATTAAAAGCCAGACCTTGTCACAGGTATGCAAGAATAGAAAAAAAACCCGCTCCAGTAGGATTGGGCGCTATCTGTGGTTTCAGGCAGCCCCTAGGGTCTTGGGATGGTATCCCCCGCGGATAAGGAGTGGTGGGTAAAGAGCTGCACAAAGTCTAGAAGGCCAGTTAGGGGGTCCCCAAGGGCCTCTCACCCATTTTGTAAAGAGATACGGCCTGTGAGGGAGAAGGGACAGCAGAGGCCAGGGGTCCTGTGGGGAGGACGCAGCCAGTGCTAGGTTCCCACTATGTTACTGCACCTGCCTGGTGCTTTTCCCAGCAATAGCACTTCTGGGTGTGGATTCTGCAGGGCCCTGGCCCTAAGCAGCTCTGAGAGAAGACGCTCGGGGCTACACATGCCTGAATCAAGGCTGCTGTATCAGTGCTTTGGCAGGGACTTGGTGCCACCTGTATCCGAAGCTCCGAGAAGCTCTGTAATCAAAGCAATGAAACCCACTGTAGCCTGACATGATGGCACAGGCCTATAATTGCAGCACTCTGGAAGGCTGGGGCAGGGGGGCAGGAGGATCACAGGTTAGAGCCCAGCCTGGGCAGTTCAAAGACTTAGCAACAGCCTGTCTCAAGAAAAAAAAAAAAAGGCTGGGGCTATAGCTCAGTGTGAAGTCCCTGAGCTCAATCCCCAGAAATGTACAACCACCACCCACTGTGGTCCAAGCTTGTACCCCACAGCACCCCTTTGTCCCTGGCACCTCCTGTTGCCCGTGGTACTCACTAGTGTTCAGCAAATATTTGTAGCGATGTGGCTGGCTTGGGTGCCTTTCCTGCCTGCCCCCTACCCTAAACCTTGCTGTCAAGACCTAAAATGGAGTGTCACGCCCTTGGACACAGTGAAGCAGACAGCCCTCAGTCCAAGGCTTACCTCTGCCTTCTGTCCGCCCCGGAAACTGATCCCATCAGAGATGCAAGACTGGAACTCAGCGATGGTGTAGTACTCCACCTCAACGGAAGGGGGCTCTGGCGGCTTGGGCAGCTGGAAGCCCTACAGTGGAAAGAGCAGGGTGAGCAAAGCAAGCTGACCTGGCCAGTAACAAGGCCAAGGGCAGCTGCCTATTTGGCCCCATAGTATGCACGTGGTCATCTATACCAGCCAGACAGTAGCTGGCCCTGCAGGCCTCTGTCGCATGAGTTTCAGGGTCCACCCCAAGAGGCTGCCCTTCTGGGGAGGACTGGCCTGAGCTATGGGAATACTCACTGTTAATACATACATTTCTACCCTCTTAGGTGCATAGGGGCTGTGCGGTTGGGTGAGAAAGCCGTGCTTTGGCTGTGCCCAATGGCGCCAAATGGACAGGCACGCTCTGGACAGAAATCTGGATCCCTCATCTCTGTGGGTAGGTGGAACACACTGAGGGCCCAAATGGCTTTTTTATTGATTGATTGATTGTAGTCCTGGGCATTGAACCTTAGCCTCCTAAGTAACTGGGGTTACAGAAACAATGTGTCACCATGCCCATGCTCTTAGGAAATAGGCACAGCAAATTCCAAGTATTGTTTTCGAGGATGCTTAGGATTTGGTCTCAGGGGGGCGTGGTTACGCACACTTATAATCCTAGCATTTGAAGGCTGAGACAGGAAGATGGCCAAGTTTGAGGCCAGCCTGGGCTACCTAGTGAGTTCAAGGCCAGCTTGAACTACAAAGAGAGACCCTGTCTCTAAATAAATACATAAACAAACAAACAAACAAATTTATTTTTAAAAAGAGGATTTGGCCTCAGCCCCTGATCTGTGCATCTTATTCATTTGTTGCAGAACTGCATGTGATGCATATACTATGTACCAGATGCTGGTCTGAGGCCCTTGGCGTCCAGCAGTGAACCAAGTTAACAGCAGTCCTGGTGGGTATAGCTTCCCCAGGCCTGCACTCTGGCTAAAATGGGCTCTGTGTCCCCCTCTTTATACCCTCTCATACAAAAGGGGGGAAAACACAGGGAACTGAAGAAAGACAAGGAGAGATGGGGAAGCAGCTACGCTGGGGCAGGAAGACCCAAGAGGCCCCTCTGGGCTCCAGTCCTAGCACTTCGCCAGCCATGTAGCCCTGGGCCCTTGACCTCTCTGAGCCTCAGTGTCCTCATCTGTATAATGAAATTAGTATCAGGGCCTTTAGGAGCATTGCTCAGAAAACGTACATAATTTCTGGGAGGTCAACAAGCCAAAGGTCAGCTTCCCCCACACCTCTTCTGAAGGTCTCCCACCCTCCAAGGCTGCTCAGCATGTCCCAATTCTGCCAGTCAAAACTGAGCTGGCCTAGGTCCAAGAGAGTGAGGGTTGGGAGGAAGCCAGTTTCAAGGCATTGGGTAGGAAGCAGCCAACTTGCCCTGCCCTGGGGCCTGGCTCTGCAGCCCCACGTGGGACCCAAGGGCACCCATGGGAACAGCAGCCTGCCTGGGCAGTCCTGGTCAGTGTGGAAGGAGGAGCCTTTTTGGCCCAAATCAAGTCTACCTGAGAAAAATCAGCTAGGGCTAAAAGAGCTAGGCAGGAAGAACTCATTGTTCCTGAGGAGAAAAGAGAGAAACTACACTGGGACTGATGACTGGGGAAAGGTAGGTTTGGAATCTAAACCAGGGATGAACTCCTCAAAAGCCCTCTATGTACAGAGGGCTGCCTCTTCCACAGACCGCTGCTATCCCTTCTTCAGGGCAGTTATCAGTGGTCACCAGAGTGCACCGCTAAGCCCAGGTAGGAGTTCAGTGCACCAGGCAGTATTGCCCAGCAGTCGAGAGTCAACCCAGGGAACAGAGACCGGCCAGTCCTAGGCATGTATTAGCACGTCTCATTTTTATGGCAGCCCTAGGAGGTAGCTACAACTGTCTCTACCTTATAGACAGCAAGTTGAGGCCTGCGTGGGGTAAGCGACTTTTAAGTTCTCTCTGCTCCTAAGAGTCAGAGGGGGAATGTGAATCCATTCCTGGCAGGTTTAATGCTCTGACCCTACTCTGCATCTTGTGCCTCTGATGACAGTCTTTGGTCACAGGACTCAGCTTACCACCAGCATGCTGCCCCCTTGAGCCTGGACTTTGTGACTGCATACCTGCTGGCCTGAGACCCTGGTCACTAGGAAATGCCACCCACAAGACGCAGGGACCCCAGGAGCACTAGCTCTCTTAAAGCTTTGGTGTGAGCCGGTCCTTACAATTCACTCCATTCCCTGGAACATGCTCCCTGGTCTGCCTCTCCCTCCTAGGCTCTGGCCGGGCTTCTACCCCATCCACCAGGAATTCCTGAGCAAGGCAGAGCAGAATGGCTTCCAGGCCACATGGAGAGCAGGGCCTCTTTCCAGCTGCTGGCAATGTCCTGCTGGACACTCTGGTCGGCCAGTGCAAATGTTTATGCCTGGCAGTGCAGCGGCTGAGATGGATTTGTTTAGCTCTGGAGTGCAGTGCATTTCCGATTATAAACGTTGCATCCAGGCTCTCAGAAAGGCGCAGATCTGCCAGCTTCCCTCTCTGCCCCAGTCCCACAAAGCCAGACACCTATGAGCTGACTGCTCTGTGGCAAGGCAGCTGGTGATCAGGGCTGCTGTAGTGCATCCCCAGGAAGACAGCAGAAGACATGCATGACACTTACCAGGCTCGATTCTCTTCGAGGTGGAGGTCTTGTCCTTAAGTTCGGGGAGTCTAAAAGAGACATGGCTTCATAAATCCCAGTCCAATAATGAGCAACGGGACTACACCTGCCTTTCCTAGGTGGCACCCGTGATGAACTCGATGCCCTCAGTCCCTGTGGGCGCGGGGAGACACAGACCTTTATAGCTTCCCTGGCTATGTTTCAGGGGCATCCGTGAATCCCCTATGTTACGCATACAATGAAGTATGGACATTATGGACTCTGTTCAAGGTACAGCTACATAGGTATATCTGATTTTCCAAGTTAGGAGCAGAGAGCATGTCTATTTCCTGCTCACTCCTAAGTCCCAGAAACTAGCACAAAGCCCCGCAAAAGGGGTACCTGTTGAAGATTTCCCAATTTGCTGCCTAAAAGGTTTCAGGCAGGATAACCAACTTAACTAAGCTCAAGGCTAAATCACAAAAAGAGCTTCCTTCCAGATCGCAAGAATGGTAGGACAGAACCCAAAGCAGGAATCTGATACAGACAGTTTAACCCTCAACTAAAGGCACTAAAGGGTGGAGGTGCCAGAGAGCTCAGATCTGACGACCTTGGAGAAAGCCCCAGGAAACTGCTTCCAATTCCTGGCCTCTCAGGCTCTAAAAACTGCTGGAAAGGGAGAGGAAGAGAGCCTAGATCCCAAAAGGTGTTCTTCCACATCTTTGCTCACTATGGCATAGGACCCCCCCACTTAATAACCCAGGAGAACATATGTGCTGTTTTTGTAAAAACCAACTATATGCCATCACAGATACTTAAGGCCTCTACTAGAGAAAAAGAAAATGGTTCTTGATTTTGGCATTTGCTCCTTTGCCAAGTGGCTACCTCAGCTCTCACCAAGTGAAGGCCACTGGCAGCCAGCCTGGCCATCCCTGCAGCTCATCTTCAGAGGAGCAGCTGCGGGGACCAGGCCATCACAGCCCTCGGCTCCTCTGACCTTGTGACGCGCACGGTAGGAGCTGATGCGTGAGGGGCAGGGTAGGCCTGGAGCCCAGGGAGAAAACATGGCGGGGACCCCCACTCCCCTCTGGCTTTCCTTACACCCACGGCCGCCCTGTGAGACACCCAGGGGCCAGCCAAGGGCTTACTGATCTGGGCCCGCTGCGGGGCAATCCTGGCCACGGCTGGGGAGCCCTGGGCCAGCCTGGAGACGGTCCTCTCCGGGACACCCAAGGCGCTGCCGCTGGAGGCGTTGCAGAGAATGGGCAGGCTGATCTCCTTTTTAGTAACGGGGGCCTCGGAGGGTTCACTTTCAGTGGGCAGCGTCTCCTTATCCCCAGATGTCTTCTTGTTCAGCAGGTTGCTGATCTCCATGATGTTTCCAATGATCTCTACTGGGCCTGTGAGATTCTTCTTCCGGGTTGGCAGCTCATCCTTAGCTTTCTTTAGGTAGGATGCTGGCGCCCAGCCCTCCTTGCCCAGGTATCTGTGGGAAGGAGTGGGTCACACCAATATTAGAGGTCTGATGCTTGACTTTACTCTCTCTGCCTAGGCCCAGGCCTCCATCTCGCCTCACCCAGCCAAGCCTTCTGTACCATGCTTTGTGGGAGACCGGGCACTCAATCAAGGGGTTCTAGAGAGGAGAAGTGAGATGGCATGAAGGCGGTACAGCAGTGACGGTGAACCTTTTCGAGTTTTCACCGGTCAGGCCAGCTGTGCCACATGTGCCATGTTTGCCATCACAACTCTATCGCAAAGAGAAGTGTTAGAGAGGAAAGATGTCACAGGTAGAGGTTCTAGTCTACGGTCCTTGGACAAGTTCCTTCACTGGAGCTCAGTTTTTTTCTTTTCTGCAAGACCAAGGGTGGAGTAGCTACTCTGATGTGCTCAGGAGGATGGACATATGGAGAATAACTAGGAAGATGGGTCTAAAAAGCCCGACAGGCAGGTGAGGGTGCTGGTATTACTGCAGGAGATGGGTTACGCCTACGGAGTTAAGTCCCCAAAGAGGTTAAACAGGACATTTGAAGCTGATGGGGCAAGGACAGATTATTCAGTAGGTGATCTGAGGACGGCTGATTATCTAGTTACAAAAAACAACAGAGGCCTGACCTTGCACCATAGAGTAAAATTTTAAAGTAATGAGTTATGAAAGTTTACTTAAGTTTGGTGGTTGAGAAAGCTGTTCTAAGTGGGACTTACAAGTAGAAGGGGGAGTGGTGGTGGTGGATGCCATGCAGTAGGGTGGCGCCTGGCAAGCTCCAGGTCCTGAGCTTGATTCCCCGCACCAAAAAAAAATAAAGCAGAAACCATAAACGACAAGATAAAGCATGTAACGAGGCGAAATGAAAACCACTTGTGTGGCAGAACAAAAACAAAACAAAATGGCAAAACAAAACTAAAAGCTCATGAACAAAAAAGGAAAAGGAAAATGACAGGGCTGATTTAATTCTGGGGGATTCGGTGACTCTTTCAAAACAAGCCTCTCTCCTTTCCCCCATGGTGTTGAGCTTTCATGCAAATCCACTGGAGCTCATTTCCGGATCTAGCACTTGGTGGCCAATGTCCCCAAGTCTGGCTTGTAAAGTCCCCATCTGCACTCTGGGACACATCTGGGTCTTTGGAATGACTCTTCCAGGCCAGATGTCCGACGACTTCCCTCTCCCCAAAGTGACCTAGTTCTTTGGAAGCCTGTTAGGTACGGGAACAGGACATGAAGCTGAAGTTCCTACAACTGTGTCTGAGTTTTGCTGGGAAGCTTGAGGAGGAAGTGACTCATGACAGCCGTGTCACAGGCATGAGTGGTCTGGCCCAGGTCACCTATGTGGGCACAGCAGGCACACGTCAGTGAACAGAGGGATGGAAGCTGGGGTTGTGACTGTAGGAAGTGCTCCTTAGACCTCATCATGGTCTGGTGGAGTTCGTATTTGTCATCCCAGGGGAAAGTTACTGGAATTCCAGTAAATTAATTCCAATCTACCACTTCCAGTGCCACCCATGGGGAGAATAATAAAGACACTAAGGTATGTTTGTAGTTGTGGGAAGCCAAGGGGGTCCTAGGTCCAGTCAGAACAATGGCTAACCAAACAAAGGCTTTGACCCAGGGCAGAACCCAGATTTTATTAATTCATGTAGAGGGAAGTGGCTCAGGGATGAGTGACTGAGAGAAAGGCAGGAAGTAGATGAGTGCTGTGAGCTAGGCTAGGTAGGCGGCCTGACAGCACCTCTGCAATACACAGAGAGAAGGATCTGCAGAAAGAGTAATTTGCATGTCACAGAGTGAGCAAGTATCTCGTGTTTCAGGGCCAGTGCTTCAACCCTGATGTGTAATCTTCATGCCACGGGACTCCACAGAGCCACAGACTGAGCTTCGGCCTCAGCCTCGGCTCAGCCCACATATACTGCTTGGGAGCTACAGGGGGGCAGCAGTGCTTTAAAGACTACACATCAGCACCTGGCTGGACCCATCTGCATTGCTTAGAGACAACTGAGGGGATAAAAAAATGTCCTAGCCAGCTCTGTACACATCAATACACGGAAGTAGGGCCAAAGGCTCTTCTTTTAAGGAGAGCCGTCCAGGTGGTCCTCTGTGGCTCCCGACAGTCCCTGAATGTACCAGGTCCAAACAGAGGCGCAGAGTTGCAGGGATGGGTGGAAGCAACTAGTGCCCAAAATTGGCGTGGTGGTGCACACCTGTAATCCCTGCACTTGGGAGGCTGAAGCAGGAGAATCATGAGTTGAGGCCAGCCTGGGTTACACAGCACTTTCAAGGAAAAAAAAAAGCAGCAGCAACTAGAATCACTACCCTTGCTCTAAGCCAACAGCCAAGGCTTGGAAGAGCAAAGCAAGTAGCAGAGGGTCCCACAGCTGGTGCGGCAGCACCTGGCGCAGAGCGCAACGCCCTCGAATCCTGGAGAAAGGCAGACAGCTGCTCCGGCCCTTGCTGATGTCTTTCTAGGTGAATATTGTGAAGCTCTGTGGGGAGGGCTGCTGGGTGATACTGAGGCTGCATGTAGCCTCGAATGCAGTTATTTCATAGCCCTCTGTGTTCTTTCGTGTTGCATGGACAAAACCTGGCTGCAGGCAGAGAAGCGTGGGGCAGCAGGAGTGACCGTGTGTGCCTGGGTTCAACTCCTGCAGCTGCAGCCCAGAAGGGGGTGCGGGGGGTGGGGGGCAGGCTGGAGGGCTCTGTGTGTGAGTGCGCATGTGCGCATGTCCGGGGTGGGAGAAGAGCACAAAGATGAGAAATGAAGATCAACCAAGAGCCCAGCACGCTGGGAAGGGGCACAGTGCAGGGGCGTCTGGCAGCCTTCTTAAGGTGGAACTGTGTCGGCAGGGTTTCCTCAGTTTATGCTCCTGCGGGCTAGACGACCCGGCCTTGGGGACAAGAACTGACTTGAAGCAGCTCAGACTGCTTTGGTTAGTCATTTTAGAAAACTAAGAATTGAAAGAAAATAGAACAGCAATCAGCCATATGGGTGACTGCCAAGTGGAAGAATGGGGCCACCAGCCTGCCAGGACGCTCGCTGGCCTCCGCCTGAGTGTGGCTGCTGGGCTTCGGCTTGGCCCTAGTTTCTACTGCTTAGAAAACATGGAAGTCCAGGGGCAGTGGCTCTGGGCAACATGTGCAGGTACGCAGTCCCATCCTAACAGGACAGAAAGGGACACCCCAATTCTGACTGGTGGACACCAGGCAAGGATGACTCGGAGCTGTGCCCCATCAGGTCACACTAGGGCCCAGCTTCTGAGCGGCCAAGGCCCTTTATCCTGTTCCTCAGCACAGACTAACCTTTAACGCCATCGTGTTCCACCATGCTCAGAACAACTGTCCCACTAATACTTGTGTCACTGTGGTTGTGGAGGTGCCACAGCACAAGCCTGACCCTTGCAGAGACCACTCAGAATGCATGTCCTGTTCACAGCGGGTACAGCACTGCCTGTGGTGGCGGGCTGAGGCAGGGGTCCCTAGAGCCCACCCACAGAGGACTGTCTTCCTCGGCGGGGCAGCAGGTCTAGGAGAAAGGCCAGGTAGAGTGCCCGCAGTGGAGCAGCCCCAGAGGAACCAAAGGCATCTCCTGGAAGGAGGTGTACTGAAGGCGGGTCTCAGCCCAGCGACAGGGAGTGAAGCCCACAAGGCTTGTTACCTCCAGAGGGTCAGGAAAGCCCCATTCTCCAGTGTGATTAGGCCCTGTGCATGGAAGGGACCTGCGGAAGGGCCAGACCTCTGGTGCCCTGAGCTGGACTTGGCTCAGGCCTCACGGTCAGCTTGGCGGTGGAATAGCCACACCCACCAGGAACATGAGCTCCAGAGGCCCACACCCAGGATCCTGAGCACTGAGCTGCGGGTTGCAAAGGCCATCTGCTGGACCTCAGCAAAGCCTATAGATGCCACCACTCCAGGCCCCAACTGAGGTACAGGCCAGGCAGCCAAGGCTGCAGGCAGAAAACGAAGTTTAGGTATTCGTAACTTTGGCAAATGCCAGGAAGGGATTGCACCACAGCCTGTGAGCTGAGCTGGGGCCCTGTGCTGGGCAGGCTGAGCTCAGGCTCTAGTTGTCCCGTCTAGAAAACTCTGTGAGGTGCGCTCCCCCTGGCTGAGCTCAGCTATGCAGAGCTGGAGCGTAGCTGCCATTGGCAACTACCTGCCATCAGGCAGGGCTCCTACCTGATGTACCACCAGCCCTCCAGGTTCTTCCGGATCACCTCCACAGTGACGCCCTTCTCAAAACCAATCTCGTCCTTGCTTTGGCTGGTGTAGGGCTGCACGGTGATGTACTTTTCTTCTGGTGGTGTAGGGGAACAAGAAAGCGAGATTACTTGAGGTTGAGGTACAGGCCCTGCTTCCTGTCCTTTTGGCCTTGCTCAGCTGCTTGCTAAGGAGCCTGAGGTCAGTCTGCTTCTCCAGGGAAGGAAAAGACCAGGCATCAGGGGTGGCAGCAGAGATGTCATGAGGTCAGAGGTCACTGCTTCTCCTGGTGTGTTAAACCCAGTCAGGACCCCAGGCTGCCTGGCAAAGCTCTGGACAGCACAAAGTCAACTCTCCCCGCCAGGCTGCCAGGACCTAGCATCCAGGCGGGGTTAGTCTGAGTCAGAAAGTCTGAGACCCGTGCTAGGTATCACCTGAATGCCTTGGGACTCCCCCATGCCCCTCTTCTGCATGTGCTGGGCATCCCTCTACCCCTCATGTACTCGCCTAGTTCTGCTCCCACCTCAACCCCTCAAATGCTTCCTTGCTCTGACTTTCCCATGGCTCTTAGGCAGCCTCCCTGTCCCTAGTAACAGCACATTATTTCCCAAAGGGGCTTCCACAAAAATACCAGTTCAGCAGGGGCGGTGAAGGTAAAGTTCTCAAGGCCAAACCTGTGTGTAATGAAACTGCCACGTGTCCCTGCCCCCACCTCCGCAGGTGGGCTCCACCCCGCAGGTGGCCAGGGCACAAGTCCCCCACAGCTGCTGGAGCCTCATGTGCTCAGATGGCTGCCAGCTGGTGCGGGGCACCCTGGACAGCCGCCTGTGCTACTCTGGTGGGTGTGGCTTTTTATGTTTTAAATACCGGGGCATGAACCCAGGGCCTCGTGCATACTAGGCAAATGCCCTACCACTAACTGTACCCCGACCTTTTTAATTTTGAGACAGGGTTTTACTGCATTGTGACTTTAGGATCCTGTTGGGAGTCTTCCCAAGGCACAGGGAACAGGGCACCGCGGGAAGAGCGTGCGAGGGCAGGTGTGGGAAGCTGGGGTACTGGGCACGTCCTTGGCTTCCTACAGCTCCTTCTGGCGCCTTGCTCAGGCTGCCATGTCTACTGGGAACTCTTCTGTGCTGACGAAGCCCAGGGAGTAGACCCATACCTCGCCAGCGAAGGACACCCTCCTGCCTGTTGGGTGACTCTGCCCAGAGGGCACGACAGGGAAGACAGAATTGTCAATCTGGGAACGCTCCTGGGGTGCTCCTAGGAGCCTGAGGCAGTGCCGGGAAAAGAGGAGCAGAGGCTGTGGATGGCATCAGGGAAGAGGAAGGCAGAGGAAGGCAGGGCAAGGGAGGGCTGAGGGAGGCACTGAGCCGAAGCTCCTTGAGAGCTCACAGCAGGAGGCAGCCTGCCCCTCGTGGCTCCCAGCTGTGATAATCACCCCAGGCTCCTCCGAAGGACCCTGTCTGCAGCCTCCTGCACTGGTGGGCGTCCATCTGCTCATGCTCCCCTGGATTACTGGGGTTCTGTCTTTAGCCCTGTGCTGGGCTGAGACGCAGCTCACTTAGGGTGGAGGTGGCTATCTTGCCAGACTCCAGGACAGAACTGATGCGCCACCACCCCATACGAAATGCTGCCAAAAAGCAGAAGGTGGGTGAGGATGGTGAGGGCCCGTTCCTCAGCACTCTCTCCCACATGCAGGCCTTTCTCAGCATGGCCTGGGGGCTCCTCCTGGGGCCTTCAGATTCCACTGCAGTCCTGCCCAGGACAGCTGCCAAGCTGCCTGAGAACCCTGCCCAGCTAGATTCTGATGTGCTCTTGGAGAGGTGCTATACTCTTCCCAGCCAGCCCTCCGTGCTGCTGCCCTCTCCTGGTCCTGCTCCATTTTCCAGTGGGGCTCGGTAAAGTCTGGCCTGAGCAGTGGCCAGAGGGGCAGCGCCAGGGCTCGGGAAGCCAGGGCCTGTGGTCTACATTTTGCCTTTGTTCAGCGGGGCTATTTTTAAAAGCCTGTGGTTCAAGCAGGAAGCTATCATTACAGTTTTCCTAGGCAAGGTTGCTTTTGCAGAGGAAAATGACAGCCCTCCTTGGGGGAAGATCAGAGGGGCCCTGTCCCACCGCCCAGAACAGTGCCTGGACCATCCTGCGTGGGCACTGACAGGCGTGGCATAGGAGATCTCGGGGGTATGTGAGGGACAGAGTCCCACCACCCCTCTGGGGTGGCACGGATAGAACCACGGGTACTGGTTCTGACAGAAAAGCTGAGCCACTCCTGCCAAAGGCCCATTCCCGGGGAGCCGGGGGCTGTGGCGCTCAGACTCCCCAGCAGTTTCTGGGGCACTGGTAAGAGCAGTGTTCTGCCCTGCTCACTGTGGGGGCTCTGGGGAAGGGGAATTCGGGGCCCTGGTCCTTGGCACAGCTGTGTAGTCAGAGCAGCACTCTCCAGTTGTCTTTTAGGGCATTCGGTTTTCTGCTCCAGCTGGCTCTGATGGCAGGGGTTTGGGCCCGGCCACACAGGTCTCAGGCCTCCCGGCTCACGGGTGAGCCGAGGGACAAGCAGAGACGCACAGACCCCACGGTGGAGTTTGGGGGCGGTCCAGACACGACAGCACCTAGGGTGGAATGGGCTCATGAACCCAGGCCTCTCAGGGCTTCTGGGAAGCACTGGGGCCTGAGCGCCCTGCCCGCCTAGTGAGGGCTGTCCAGGCAGTTGTGGGCTGGGTGTGGGGGGGTGGGCAGCCTGGTGTGGTCTCCAAACCACAGCACCTCCTCTTTCCAAACTTTCCCCTCTGTCAGCAGTCTCTCTACTCCCTTTCCGGCCCCCACAACTCACCCTCCCCCAGAAAGAGACAGACAGACAGACACAGACCATGTGACTGCAAAGGCCCGGGAGGCTAGGGGACCAGGGCACTGGAGTGGAGGCCCCAGGAAGCACTGCCTGCCTTGCCTAGCCACTGGGTGACCCGCTACCCACTCCCCCAGGTCTGCTGTCTGCAGCACGGCGCCTCAGCCAGCTCTCTCTGTGCTGTTCCTGGCTGCCCCACTTCATACAGCCCCCAGGGCCAAGGCTGGGAAACTTGCTATCCAGGTCTCTTACTTCACAGAGAGAAAGAGATGGAAGCTGTGGGGTCGGGGGAGGGTTCATGGAGGAGGCCGCTTGTGTCTGTAAAAACACTGCCTATGTATGAGGGGCACGAGGGGCTGTGTGTGTGTGTGTGTGTACGCGTGCGTACACGTGCACTTGTAAGTACGCTGCAGAGGTGTTATGCCATGGGACGTGGATAAGACTTGTGTGTACCTGCGATTGTGGTAACGTACCTGGGGCATGGCCTACGGTGGCTGTACAGTGGAACTGTGTACCTGTGTCCACGGGTCACTGTGAGCACAGGACATGGCACTGCAGTCACACTGGCCTTTGGGCCAGGCATGGGTGCAGACTGTGCTGGCTGTGTGTGTGCATGAGCAACCAGTCACACTTGGGCTCAGCATGTGGGAACGGACAAACCTTTGTCCCGCTGTGTGACTCCAGGCCCATTTCTTCCCAGCCGGCCCAGGCTTCCAGCAGTGCTGCTCCCTCCCTTCTGGCTTTAGAGTGGCCTTTGCTTTGTATCTCTGGCCGGTTGCCTTTTCTAGAACTTGGCCTTCTGCCCTGCAGGACAAGCTGGGTTCCTTCTGGCCAGCACTAAGCCTGTGGCCACCCAAGAGTCCAGGCTTCCTGCTGCCTCAGGCAGTGACATGTGTGCTCATTGTCATTCAGAAACTAACAGGGGTGGGCAGCACCTCTGTGTTCCAGGCAGGCCAGGGCTTAACGCAGAACCCTGGGGATGACAAGCTGGTTCCGGAGGGGCAGAGGACCTGGTCACCCCCTGGCCCAGGGCGAGGGTGCTGTGGGTGCTTCTGGGGGCATTTAGAAACCTCTGTCCCTCACCCCCTAGGTTCTCGGATATTGGGAAGCCTCTAGGCCAGCGAAGGTCTCGGCTCCAGCATGAGCATGCAGCCATGGCCTCCCTGGAATGCTCTCGATTCAGCCCTTCCTCAAGTCCCAAAAGCCAGTGCTCCTGGCAGGGTCTAGCCCTTATCAGTGCAGGCTGGGCCTGTGTCCTGGTGCCAGGCTGGGTCTGGCTTTCCAGGTTAGGTCCGGCTGGGGCTGCCCTTCCTGGTTGAGCACAGCTGGCTGAAGGAGGATGGTTGTGGGTAGCTGCTTTTTACTCAAGCAGCTGACAGGACAGAGTAGGATTCTCACAGGGACAGAGGTACCCTGGGTCCTTTTGATCTGCAGGATCCAGGGCAAAAGGTGACCTACCTTAGAAACCCAAAGGTCCTCCCTCTTCCCTGTCCTCAGGACTGCCTTCCTTTCTGGGGGACCCATGACTGTGTCCTAAGACCCATGACCCCCACCCCCAGGACATGAGCGAGCTAGAGCCTGGTGCCACCCTAATTCCCAAGCAAGGCCCCTTCCCCAGGCCCAGGGACAGCAGCTGAGAGGGAAGCCTGGCAGTGCATCTAGGTGGGTCCAGAAGCCCCAGGCAGAGCAGAGGGAGAGCAGAAGGAGGTGTTAGTAGGACATGGGCAGTAGTGGCAGGGGCAAGAAGCAGGTGGCCATGGTCACCTCGGCTGTGCTGCCTGTTGACCATTCCGCCCAGGGTCCACCGGCGATCCAGGCGCCGCTGATAGGCCTTGCGTCTCTTGGACACTGGCGTGGGAGATGGTGATGGTGCACGCGGCCGACGCGAACCGGGGAAAGAATGGAGATGAGGATGAGATGGGGGAGGCGGAAGAGGGGGAGATGGGAAGGGAGCTGTCCACACTCCCAGCTGCCAGCCCTCGGGCTGGGCTGAGTGGCACCTTTAGTAGGATGGACACAGATAGTTGGCATGTGGGAAAAATTCAGACCTCAGCTTACAGCCCCACAGCTATGAGTGAACTAAAGAATTTAGGGTCTCAGCACCTTAGACACAGGAAGGTTTTCATGCCAGCTCTAATCCTGGCTGCAGCTTGCAGGAGTGCAGAGGTCACCATTTCCCTAATTCCTCGATGGTGTCCATTCTCAGCAGTGCCTGGGGTCCCATGGCAGTCAAGTTGGCATCCGCTCACTCATGAGTGTGAATTGGCCACGGTGAGCCAGGCATCTCATGGGGAGGGTACGAGTGTCCAGGAGAGCCCAGGCCCTCCTTGCAGGCTCAGAGCCCCCACAAGGCTGGCTTACAGCTTTGCTTTCTCACCCATCCCCACTGGGGGTGCCATCTGGGGGGGCACCAGGACTTTGCCTGGCATCTGTGTATCCCTAGTGCCTGGCCCAGGCCAAGGACAGGGCTGAATGGAATGCACACATGGCGAGCACAGCCCCCCGTGTTCCTTCCTGCCGTCTCCGAGAGCAGAGACCGTGCCTCTCAGTGCCTGAGACCTCCTTGCTTTGCCTCTGCTCCCTGGGCAGACCCTGACCTGGTCCTCTGGTTGCCACAAGCCCCTATGTGGCCCTGTGCCTAGATGCCAGCTTGAGATGCCCTGCTATCCTATAGGATACTGAACTCTGTGGTGCTAGCTGGGCACCATAGAAGGAGGTTGCCCAGCTGCCCAGGCCTGGAAGAGGGAGAGGCTTGTGGTTAAAATGAAAAGGAAACTGTCCAGACACACTTAGACCAACCCACAAAGCCTTCTGGGAAGTGTCTGCTCTCCCCTAGAGGACAGTGGCCCATGTGACCTGCCCATTCTGAGCAGGCGGCCTGGACAACAGGCCAGGAGGTGTGATTCTAGTCTAGCCTGCTGCCAGCAACTGTTACCCTGTGAAGCCTGTGACCTCATCTGTCATAGGGTGACACTTCCTTCCCTGGTGTGGGCCGAGACAAGGTGCTGAAAGGACGTGAGAACACTAATTAGGTCCTGGGTGAGGCCTCCTAGGTGGGGCTCTGTATCAGGGCTAACACAACTTCTCTGTGAAGACAGAAGGTGTGGCTGATGCTGGGACCAGGGCCACTGTCACGGTACCTGACCTTCACTCCATGCATGCCTGGTTTAATGTGAACCCTTGATGATCATCTCACCTGAGCTTCCTGAAAAGCCTATGTGGCTGACCCTAGCCCTACCTCACAAACGGAAAACAGAGGCCCAGCGGTGCCAAGGAACCCTCTGAATCACACCTACTGCAGGGCTGCAGGTGTGGAGAGTGGTGGCCACGGCACAGTGGCTACAGCCCTGGGTCTGAGGGACCCAGTCCTGAGCCCGTCTCTGGATCCAGACAGGAGAAGCCTAAGAAGCAGTGCTGGAATCCACACCTGGCCACACACGGCCACGGATGCTGGCACACAGGTCCCATTAGAAGCACACCCTGGGGGACGCGCACACGCCTCCTGAGCCCAGAACTTCGCACCGGCTCTGTTTGATTTGTACTCTATGGCGGTCAAAAGCCTCCACACCTTGCTTCCGCTCATACCTCTCAGCTTCGGGCCCACGGCCTGCGCCATGTGCCTGACCCCTGTGCCCTGCCCTTCCTGGTGTGGCCTTTGCAGCCACACAGGGGGCCCGGAGTGACCCGTCTTGCTGATGAGCAGGTGCTGCAGTCAGTGGGCAGGGGCCAGGGCCCACACCTGAGGAGGACAAGCACTACCTGCCTGGAGGCCTTAGGCCCTGCCATGGAAGTTTGAGAACAAAAACGGTGTCCTCCCAGGGTGGTGGCGAAGGCATCTAAAGGCCTGGCCCAGTTCCTGGGCCTCTGAATGCGGACTTGGGGAGATGAGGTCTAGGGCCTGAGGGGAAACTGGAGCAGGCTGGCTCAGGGCCATAGCTCTCCACCTCAGCAGGGGCATGGTGGGGACAGAGCAGGACTGGGATGTGGCCCGGCCCCGGGGCTCAGAGAGACACGCAAACCCTTCCAGGGGAGCCATCCTTGGATACCTGTCACAGGTAGGTGACAATGCAGAGGCCTGGCGTGGATCAGGGGCTGAAATAAAGCACTGACCCAGGAGGAAGGGTGGGGCCTGGCCACTAGCCAAGGAGCTAGCGCTTGATAAGCTGCTTATTTTGGACTGGGCAGCAGGAGCAGGGTGGAGGCACAGCCTGTAGGAGGTCTGAGCCCTGGCGGCAGGCCTCCATCCTGCTGTCTCTCGGACACGCCCACCTGGACCATCCCTACTAGTCTTAAGGGGAGGAGACCCTGCTGCCCGGCCATGAGAGTTTTGGAAGGCCTTGGGAGCACGCAGCCGGGCATCTGCGTGGCTCAGCCTCCTGGGCTCGGGCAGCCTGCACTGGGGTAGGGTCTACAGACAGGCTGCCAAGGCCAGTGTTAGCCTGGGCAGAAGGACCCAGGAGCACCTCACTGAGCCAGAGCTAAATAGAGCCCGATAACTATGCAGGGTCTGGGCCAATCTCAGTCCCTGAGACCTGGCCGAGGGCCCCAGTGGCTAGGCTGCTGGCCACCCAGGACACACAAACAGCCGAGTCAGGCGTACACAGCCTCTTGGGGTCATGCTTACTGTGGGAAGCCTGGTGTGGGCTGGGGGCAAAGGTGGTCTCCATGGGTCCCTGAGAAAGAGCCCTGACTTCTGAGGAGGAGTGTTCTGGGGTCCAGTCCTGAGACTGTTTTCCCACCCTCTGCCCCAAAGTTGCCAAAGCCCGAGGTCCACACCTCAAGAGACTTTCCTGTTATCAGCCCCATGTTGAAGCCAGCAAGGATGGGCGTGGGGCGGCAGGGAGGGGGCTTGTGGGTCAGCCTCAGTGAGGTGGGGTCCCACAGGAAGAGGCCTAGGGATGACCCAGCTCACTCTAGAGGTTCAGGTGGTTTTACAGAAGGGGCAGAGCCCACCCCAGCTTTACGCTCCCCCGCACAGGCCCTACCTTCCCCAGCCTTGGAGGTGTTGATGTCTGAGTCATCCCGAGTGCCATTCTGGGCCTCCAGGTAGGTGGCAGGAACCCAACCCTGTTCCTCAGAGGTGCTCACGAACCACCAGCCTGCAGAGGGAACAAGAGAAAACAGGCTGTGAGAGGCCATAGGATGGCGAGGACAAAGGGTCAAGGAGTGGCCTGAGGGCAGGTATGCGGACACCTGGCTCACGGCCAGCCTTGAAGAGCCTGTGTCCGGTCTCAGGCAGAAAAGGCCAACACATTCCCAAGAAGGGGACCTCACAGATTGACCTTCATTCTACACAGGTCTGATGAAAAAATGAAGTGGAAATAACAGCTTGTGTGTGAAAGGCCAGGCACACTCTGTGTGTGCACAGACCATATAGGGCCTTTCAGCCCACGAGGACTCCGGTGTGGCTGCTTTGGCTTTCAAAGGCACCCAGGCAGGGGCCTCACAAATCCTTCCTGGAGCCCTGGCACGGGTCAGCAGGCCCCCTCAGCCACTCCCTGCTGCCCGTGAAGTTTGGTGCCATTTCAATAAAAGTAAGTGGACACTTCGCCTTTGTGTGACCCTTGGAGGGGGGTGTCAGGGCAGCAGACTCCTGCCCCCATTCAGCTTCTGGGTGAAGACACTGGTTCCGAGTAGCCTGTAATCCTAGCAAACGGCAAGGTCAGCGTGCGCACTAAGCACTCTTCAAGGCTGGCAGTATCAGGGCTCACTTTGGGGCCAGGGTCAGGCTGGAGGAGGTGGTCCTAGGCCCTCAGGAGCTTCCACCTGACCTCTTCCTGTACCTTGGACGCTCTGACATTCACATTAACAGAAGAGCCCATTCCTGACACTGCCAGCCGCTAAGGAGGAGACTGCTTACTGACATGGTTGAAGGAGGTCTTGCTGTCCATCTCTGTTAAACCAGGAGGACCCTGAGTGCCACAAGCTGGTCAAGGGGTGCTGGGCTCTTTCTGTGATAGAATGCGTGGTGGTTTCTCTGCCATCCTTTGTGGAGATGGCCAGAAAAAGCAGATGCCCAGTCTGCCCAGGAAAGGACGAGGAGCACAAGGTGGCAGGGAGCGCTTCCGTTGCTCCTCAGCACTCAGCTTGGAGCAGGCAGACTTAGGCTCGGAAACTACTACTCAGGTTCTGTGGGCCCCCTTTACCCTTCCTCTGACCCGTGGCCTTTGCACCCTCAGAGCATGTCACGCATGGGGCCATTGGGAGGGTGGACAGGCTCACCTCCCCGAAGCCCAGGCCCCAGGCCTTGGTTGCTCAGTAGTTGCGGCTGAAGGCACCCCCAAGGCAGCCAGAGGGCAGTGGACTTTGCAAGGGTTCTCCTCGGGATGTCTCCTCCCTCAGCCTTTGGGGGAAGCACTCTCAGGAATCCCAGCAGTCTATGCTAGGAAGTACCGTCCCAGCTGTTCGTCCACACACCCAGGCTAGACTCACGGGCTTATCTCACTGGGCTTGCAGTACAGGACCCAGCCTCCTGGAGCACAGAAGTGGACACACCTAGCCAACGTCTCTCACCAGGCCTGTCACTGTTCTGGATGCTCTGGTGCTCCAGGGACAGGCCTGTGACCAAGCAAGCCCATTCAAGGATTTTTTTTACAGGAACCAACACAGGTGCCTTGATGATCTGAATCCTGATTCCCACATAAGGCAGAATTATGGGTGGTCTGTGGAAACTGGGGCCTGAGAGCTAAGTAGAAAAGCAGCAGGGAAGACTTGGGATGGGAATGAGCTGGTCCTGACCCCTAGGTGCACCTAGTTCTGTTGTGCTAAAGCCAGAGGCCCTCACTAGACTTCTGTGCTGCTGTTCAGTTGAACAGGAGCTGGGATTCGATCATTTGGTATAAGAGAGTCTTCACTCATCAGCCTTACCAATAATCATCAAGTGCGATGACTGAAACCCCCACCCGAGACAAATCTGGAGCGCAACTGGCCATCAAGCCCTGGGCACCACACAGCTCAGTAGCTGGGCACTGAGTCCACTCAGTCCTGCTGGGGTCAATCACCAGGAGAACCCACAAGCCCCAGAGATGAGCAGCCAGAGTTCCCAACCCGGGACCACGTGTGGGAGGTGCTTGGGAGCTGAGGCTCTCACAGGGTTCCCAGAGCCAGGTTCTAATGTAGCCCAGGCTGGCCACAAACTTGCTGCGATCTTCCTGCCTCAGCCTCCCAAGTGCTGGGATTACAGATGTGTGCCACCATGCCCAGGGCTGAACTGCAGATTCTTTCCAAAGTCACCCCCCAAGGCCCACGCCCCTGAGCCAAGTCATGGTCTGGTAGGTCATGGAAGTGCCCAGAAGGCCTGGCCTCAAATGGGAGCCTTTCTTCCCAGGAGCAGGTGTCCCCAGGGTGCGCCCAGGCTGGGGACAGGGATTTCACTGTGAATGGACACAGTAAGATGTGCTTCAAGGAGCAGCACAGCTGGAGAGCACAGGTCTTGTTGAGTATGGGCCAAGATCCCTCCACAAAGAGCTGCCTTCTCTACTCCAAGGAATGTCCACCACCAACACCACCCTCCCTCCCTGTCTATGTTGCGCCCAAGGCTAGATGGCTCTTTATTTGGACTTGGGCTCACAGTCATGCTCAGCAGAGGCAAAGCAGGCAAGTCCTCTCTGGGCACAAAAGGATTTAGAGGCCAGGAAGATGCCCCCTTTGTGTGAGACTGTGAGGCCTTGAGCCCTGCTTTCCTGGGGGGTTTTCTCTACCAGTCTTATCCAGACTCCGTGTCCTGACTGCTGTGAGGCGAGTCCCCACATCTGCTGTCCTCTTGCTGCCACACTCTCCCTTCTGCACTGACCGTCCTGTCCGGAGGGCCTCAGGGTCCCAGGCCACGGGTGTCTTCTCCGCTGAAAGCGTGGTGTCCTCTCCCCTTACTCCCTTGTGCGAACCCTTCCATGCACGGGCCACTCCCTCCCTTCCCAGGAGCCAGACACAGAGTGGAGCATGGATCTGTCCTGATGGACAGCAGGACATGACTGGGCAGGGCAGGCCTGGCCCTTCCTCCTCCTCTACCTCTGCTGAGCAAAGACCTGCTGTGAGGTGAATGGAGGACAGTGGTGCACCGCAGATACAGCAGCGCCATGCTCACCCAAAACAGTTTCCATGACCCATGGATGCACACAGGGCGGTCTGAGTATCTGCTATGCCATAAGCTTCTGAGGCACCTGGCCAGATGGCCTGCTGGTGGTGGGCATCCCTCTCCCTGGGACAACAGCTTAGAAGCCCACCCCCCCCCCCGGTGTGGCCCACAACCTGGGCCTGAGATGGTCACTGTCCTCATGGGCTGGTGGGCCCTCCCAGCCCTGCTGGGGAACACAAGCTGGGGCTTCCACTCCAGCCCCAACACTTGCAGAGCTGGGCTACACAGCTTCCAGTCTCAGGTCCCTCCTGGTGCCAGAGATGGCTGCAGAAAAGCCTGCCACCAGCTCTGCTGTGGGCACCTCTGAGCTGAGAGTGCTGGCGGGCACGGATAGGTGGGCATGGAAGGTGCACAGCCTGGCTCCATGCAGAACCCCCAGGACTCCTGGCATGAGTCACAGGTGGGCATCTTGGAAAGATTCCTGGGCTTGCTCTCACCATGGCCGCCGACAGGGCTCACCCGGACACCAGTGGCTCAGAGGTCAATTGCTGCAACCTGGGCTCCTGACCAAAGTCACCGCTCCTCTGAGGAGCACACAGAATCTGCAGCCCTGCATGTGGCTTAGCTGGCTAAGAGGACCCATGGGGTTTCCAGGTTCCCCTCCAGTGCACGCCTTTGTCCCGAGTCTGGCACGTACCCGTGTGCTGGGTTTGGGGACGGGCAGGTGAATGTGCCTGTATATGGTGGAGGGGAGCTGCATGTGTACGCCATGTACGTGTGGATGGGCACATGTGTGAGTGGGATGAGGCTAGTTCCGTGTGCGTATGTACACACACAGTACGCTGAGGGCACCATGTCAGGTTCTCAGCTTGACATATATCACTTGATTCATCTTCAAGGATCTTGGGAAATAATGTCATTGTTACCATTCCTCCCACTTCACAGATGAGGAAGGTCAACTCTAGAGCCATCTCAGCCACTGCCGAAGCAGCGTGGTGTATGTCTGTTGCATGCATCAGGGTAAAGGTGACGCCCTGCAGACGCATCCCCTTCAATTCTGGCACTTCACACATGTCCCTGTCTGAGCAATGATGCCGATGCCTCCAAGCGTGTGTATGCATGTGCATGCTGCGAACAGAGCTGCTGCTCTGCATCTGCGTGTCGATGTGTGCCGGTGACAGAGCCTTGGGTCTCTGCGTGGGGCACCACACAAGCGGGTGAGTCCCTAGGAGAGTCGGTGCCCCAAGGGCGGCCCCAGGGGCTGCCCACAGCAGTGGGACACCCTCACGAGGGGCTGAGATGTCTCAGAGAGCTGCTGTGGATGTGTGTGCACTGCCTGCCCCTGTGGAGCTGCAGAAGAATGGAAACTCTGTCTTACAAGTGGGCTTGTGCGTTCCTCAAAGCATGGTGGGAAACGGGGCTGGAGAGCAGTTATTTCCCATTGAGGTGCGCTTCCTGGGCTGAGGCCCTTTTCTGGGAAATTGCACCATCCAAAGATCTTGGGTGAGAGCATGTGCACATCTGATCTGCAGGAGGGGTCTGTCTCCAGGCTAAGCATGGGGCTGGTGAGGTCAGTGGGGGAGGACAAACTGGCCAGTGCCCTGGGAGTCTTCTCATGCTTGGTTTCTGCAGGGCCAGAGGCCTGGACCCAATCTTCCCAGGAGGCAAAGGACCAGAGTGATGGTGTTATCCCCTGTCACTTGCAGCTAGCTTTGCTTGGTGGCCTCAGGGACAACCATGCACAAGGGTCTAGGGGCCACAGAGAGGAGAAGGGCACATTGGGAAGTCTGAGCAGCTCAGGTCAGGTGGGAAGGGAGACTGCACAGCCAGCCCCAGTCTGCCCACTCAGGAACCAGATGCCCTCTCTGCAGGCCCCGCCTCTGATCACCTGCTTGGTCACCTGCACAGGCTCTAACTGGAGCCGGCATGAGGGGAGGAGGTGCTCGGGAAGAGACAGAGAAACCGCCAGTGACGCAGAGCTGGACTCAGCGAGACAGGAGAAAGCGAGAAGGACAGACGACGGAGGGGGTAGCTGGGAGAGGCAGGGAAGTGGCCGGGGCTCTGCACCCTTCCAAGAGGGGGCTGGGGGAGGCAGGAAGTGATGAGCACTCCCAGTCCCCTGCTGTCCCCAGGGTGACCAGGCCACAATGGCCTCCTTAAGGAGGGAAAGTAATGAGCTCATTAGGGCCAGCAGGAGGCCAGCTGCACACAATTAGGATGTTAATAAAGTCCTCCAAGGTCACAGCTCAGGGTAGGACAAAGCACGCAGTGGGGGAGGGAAGACCCCTGCTTCTTCCTCTTCCCCGACACCCTCCCTCCTTGCAGATGTGGGATGCGGCCTCCACGAGGCCCAGCTCTCCCTCCCTCCAGGCCCTGCTCACTGGGGTTTGGCCTACAGGGGCTTCTTAGCCCCCTTTTTATAGGTTGGACCTAGGCTTGATCCCAGCCTTCCCACGTCCTCGCTGGGAGACTGGGGCAAGTCACTGCCCTGAGACTCACTGGCTGCCCGCCCCTCAGGTTGCTCCAAATCAGGGACATGTGGTACAGTCGACAGCCAGAACTTCCTGTGCTGCAGGTATTTACTGAGCACCAGTATGTGCCACGGGCTGTCCGGGCAGGGACACCCCCACCATGAATGGGCTGTCCAGGCAGGGACACCCCCACCATGAATAACACATGTCAGGACTCAGGCTCGTCCCCAGCACCCAGGCAGGGGACATGGTGGAGGGCCCACTGTACACAGGCTGCTGAGGCCCCAGCATGGTGGCTTCCCATGCCCTGGCCGCAGGCCGGGTCTCAGCACAAACCCAGAGCACATGGCGACAGCATGAGACTCATACTGGAGCTTGGGAGACCTGGCACCCTTAGACACTCTCCAGCCCTTCCATGATGGGCTGACACCAATCCCTTCCAGTGGGCCACTAACGCTAACCCAGGCCTCCTGGGGTTCCCAGATCCAGGCAAGGAGGGTGGGTTATAGAGCAGTCTTGGGTCTTCGTGGCTTGAGGTCTAGGGGTCTGGAAGGCCCTCCTCCCCAAACTCAAACCAGCAACTGGGCCTGCTGCCTGCAATGCCTCCATTCTGGTGCAGACCTTGTCCTCTGGAAAAGTGCGGTGGGCCTGGGCAACCCCGTGTTCTCTCTTGGGAGCAGGGCTGGAGAGAGGCAGCATGAGGACTGGTGAGCGCCAGATGGCAAGGTGGGAGAGGGGGGCTTCTGAGGGGCGTGGCTGGGCACACGGCACCAGCACTTCCCACGTGGCCACACCACAGCTAGTATGCGGCTGAGCCCTACAGGGCTGCTTCTATACTGGACTCAGGCCAGCCTCTTCCTACTACCTTGTGAGGGGTTAGAGCAGTGATGGCAAACCCTTTAGAGCTTTCAGTGATGAAAAGGGCCTGCTGTGGCACTTGTGCCATAGGTTCGCCGCCACTGGGCTGGAGGAACTGGAAATGCAGACTGCTCATGCGCACTGGGCCTTTAAGAAGAGCAGAAGGCAGCCCTCCCTGGCCAGGCCTCCCCTGGTCCGAGGCTCCGTCGTCACAGCGGCCTTTTGCCAAGACACACTCCAGCTCCCAGCATGTGGTGCCATGGTCCAAAGAAAACAGAAGCGGCTTTGGAGTGGGCGAGAGGCTCCCTCAGGCCTCCAGTGCCCCCTCCCAGCTCCTGCCCTCTGACCCTCCTCTCACCTGTGCTACGGCTGGCACCCACCCTGCTCTGTTGTCCTGGCCCTTTCCTTTCCCCAGATGCAGCTCTGAGGCCACCGGGGCCCCAGAGCCTTCCCTTGGCGCCTGGATTCCAAGACCATTAGCACAGTCCGTTACGTCACCATCTGGAAGGCTCTGTGGAGTCCATGGCAAGAGCACAGCAAGAGCTGGGCGGCTGCCGTCTCTCCCCGCCTGGACGCCAGCCTGCCCACCTCGCAGGATGAGCCCAGAGTTGGGCTGGGGCCAGGCCAAGCCCATGGGGCTCTGGGGCGTCTGGGCAGGCCAAGGTTGTGGGCAAGGAACCTAACAGTGGCCAGACTAACGAGTACCTGCAGGGCATGCAACAGAATGACGGGTAGAGCAGGAGAACGGTTGTAAGCAACGGCTCCTAGGCCAGGCTGCCCAGGATCACATCTCAGCTGATGAGTTAGGGCGTTTGCCTCAGTGTCCTCTTCTGCGTAATGGGCCTAGGACTGTACTCTCATCTCACAGCACTGTTACAGGGACTAGAGGAGTCTGTCCTCAAAAAGTACTCGGAGAGCACCTGATTCTCAGCAAATCACCAAGGGCTAATGTTACATCTAATGCAAGCCACAGGAAATGCTAATGAAGGAGCAATTTTAAGGAATTCTACGTATGGGACAGCTGTGTAGACTCTCAGAAGAAGACAGACAGGTGTCCCTGGTCTTTAGCCCTGCCTGGAAAGATCTCTACTGAGAATGTGTAGGTTTGGTTTGGGGCCCGGCGTCAGTGGGGGATGGGGGCAGACAGAGAATACAAGATGGCCTGAGGTTCCTGCTTGAGGTGCGAAGCGGTGTAGGAGCAAGGAGCATGGCCACACAGAGGGCAGGGCCCCCACGAGACTGCTTTGGGCATGGGTGCCCATCTGCCCCAGCCGTGGGAGATGGTGGTGGCTGATGCAGTACTTGCTAGGGAACGCGGCATCAGAGATCAGACTGCGGGGCAGGGAGAGTTGGTAGAGAAGAGACTTGAACTGAACTGCAGTCAAAATCTGGGGGAGAGGGGTGAGGGCAGGCTGGATGGGCAGCCCAGTGCCAGCAAGGGCAGAATGCAAGTGGTCATGGTTCAGGCTCGGGACGCCCAAGATATGTCATAGGAGGATGTTCCCGAGGGAAAGACCACGAAGGATGCCACTGTTAGTTACCGGCCCCTGCCTGCCCTACCGTACATGGAGGTGCGGCCTACGGACAGATTCCTGAGAAGAGGGCACCTCGGAGAGACAGAAGACATAAGAAGTAAATTCTAACATAATCGTAAATCACACACACGGCAGGAGAGGAGCGGCTGGCGAGAATGAGACATTGAAAGAAGCCGGAGGAGCGGGAATCCTCAAGGGGATGCAAGTACCAGGGGCTGGTACTCCCCTGACCCAGCAAGAGAAAGCCCTGTGGCTGGGTGGAGAGGGACGCACAGGCCAAGGGGATTTTCTACACAGCATCTCAACCTTCAGAGTCTCACGCCACACAGCACCTCTGCCATATCCTCAACCACGTGCCCTGTGGCTCACATTAAAAAAAATTTTCAGGCTGGGAATATAGCTCAGTGGTACAAGCACCTGCCTGGAAAGCGCCAAGGTCCTGAGCTTGAAGCAAAGGGCAGCAAGCATGGCCCCCTGTGCAGTTCCAGGGAAGGAAGAGGAGTAAGGAGAGGTCAGTCTCTCTCCCGAGCAAGAGGAAGGGAGGCAGCCTGCAGGGAGGGTACCAGTCTGTGCCCCTGTGCAGTCCTGGAAGTGGCTGCTTGGGCCAGAAGTGCGTGCTGACCATAGCAGGGCAAGTGGACTCATGGCAGACAGACAGCTCTCACCAGCTGGCTACCAGAAAAGGCCACCTGAAAAAGCGCCTTCCCCTCACCACCAGCAACCCAGGAGATGGACAGGCACAAAGCCAGAGGATACAAAATGTGCAAGGCCCAGACTTTCAAGGAAAAATTCTACAGCAGACATCGCCAACTTCAACGCTGGCTATGGCCATGAGCAACACGGACTGGACTCCTGAGGGATGGTCAGAGAGCCCAGAGAGGGGACCTCACATTAATCCAGGCAGTGTTGGAGGGAGGTGTGGTAGGAAGAGACAGGGCCAGATCACTCTGGGTCTGAGAGATCATGAGCCTCTGGCCCGGAGGGTCAGTGTGTCCCAGAGCAGAGCCCACCAGGCCTTGGTCTGTCTGAGCTCCCAGTGATGGAGGCTGTGGGGACACACTGTGCTGTCTGCAGCTGATGGCTGGCACGGGCACAGGGGATGTGATGGAAGCCTGTCTTGCTGGATGTTTTAATCAACCCCGGGTGAGGACAGAGACAGTCATTGTGCTGGTGGCACCATCTCATTTTGCAAAAGCTGTACCTGGATCAGACGCCAAAGGCAAAGGTCTGAGCAGGTGGTAATGACAGGTCACATCTGACACTGTGCTAAGTCTTACACGGGAAGATGAAAGGACGCGGCTTAGAACAGCGATCATATAATTTACTGTCCAAATTCTTTGCAGCAAACAGAGGAATACTACGGACAATTATGCCAGAACTTTCACTACAAACTGGGAAATCCCAGGCAGTGTGGTTAGTGTGGGCCCCTCATTTGGCAGCGAGGAGGAGAAATTCTGAGGCCCAAAGTGCCTGGCGGGAGGTGTGGCATCCGGACTGGGGCCAAGGTCTGCTGCGCAGGGCAGCACTCTTTCGGCCGCGCTCACAGGCCGCTCCCGCCTGTGCAGACCAGCACCAGCTGCTTGTTGTATCCGTTCTCCAGTCCTCCACTGCACAGGGGAGCCCAGGAAACCATCCCTTCCCGGCCTCTCCTGCACTCCGTCCTTCTCTACCAAGCAGTCCCGACTCTCAGGAATGCAAAGACATGGCTGGTACTCCCCTGACCCAGCAAGAGGAGGCCCTGTGGCTGGGTGGACAGGGACGCACAGGCCAAGGGGATTTCCTACACAGCGTCTCAACCTTCAGAGTTTCACGCCACACAGCACCTCTGCCATATCCTCAACCACATGCCCTGTGGCTCACATTAAAAAAATTCTCGGGCTGGGAATATAGCTCAGTGGTACAAGCGCGCAAGGTCCTGAGTTCGATTCCCGGTACCACAAAAAAATCTCCCTCTTGTGTATCTGCCTGTCTGTCTCATTGCCTACTGACAGGGACAGGTTCTGAGAAATGCACTGTTAAGACGACTTCAGAGCTATGCACACACCCTCGAGTGCACTTACACTCACCTAGATGGTGGGAGGTACCACTCCACGCATGACAGACATGAGGTACACAAGCATAATAAGACATACTGTTTCACAGTAAACTAAAAGGTAGACACCCGAGCCAGGAACACAGGTGTTTGTCATAATCAAATATTACATACAGTTATGTGTTACATAATTAATCATACGTGTTGTACCTTTCTGTGCCTGGGACTATCAGGTTTATGTACACCAGGGCCAGCTCAAACACATTCGGGAAGCGGGAAGTGCTGTGCTACATTACAACAACCGTGACATCACTAGGCAACAGGAATTATTCAGCTCCGCAAGTTTACGAGACAATCACAGTATAAACAGCCTGCTGCTGACACGGTGCTATGACGTGGGATCTGTGTGCACGTGCTGCTGGGGACGCCACCCAGGCCCTCACACACGCGAGGTAAGCACTTCCCCGCAGAGCCACATCCCCAGCTCTCTCCCGTTCTCTCATCTATAATTTTGAGATAGGGTCATGTTAAATTGCCCAGAGTACCTTCAAATTTGTGATCTTGCCTCAGCCTCCAGAACAGCTGGGGTTATAGCTATTCACTAATGCCTGGTGCAATTTATTTATTTATTTTTGGTTTTTTGAGACAGAGTCTCGCTATGTACTCCAGGCTGGCCTTGAACTTGCCATGTAGCCCAGGCTGGCCTCGAACTCAAGGCAATCCTCCTGTCTTAGCCTCGATTACAGGCATGTGCCACCACACCCAGCTTTGTCTTGAACTAAGTGAAACTAGGATCACCAATTCCAACCGTAAAAGGACACTTGATGAAAAGAAAACCCTGCAGTAGATTCCAGCTGGGTCACAACTGCAGAGGCTGAGTCTGTAGCCTGCACCCTCTTTTACCAGGGGAGAAGCATCGGAGGGGCAACTATAACTGGGGACCATCAAGCTGAAATGAACCCGAAGGCTGGAAAGAGCACAGGAATGGGACAGACCTTTCTTACAGTGTGAGGCGGAAGGGTTGTTTATTGCCTCCCTGAGACCCGATGCCATGGGAGGACCATGGTGGGGGCAGAGTACATTTTCACAAAACATCACACCAGATGCCACCTGCTCCTTCAGAACAGCCTAGGAAAGGGCTAAGGAAAGCACGATGAGAATGTGCGGTCACGTGGCCTCCCCGAGGTGTGGAGAGCAAGCAGCAAGGCCTAGCAGCACCTGATGAGCTGTGTGGGCACCGTGCCTGCCTTTATGGTCTGCAGAAGAGGTGTGGGAAGAGAAAGCCCTTGGTCCTCACTGTGCATTGGAGACACAAAGTGTCCTCCTAGCTCTGAACTAGCTCTCTGTAGGCCCTATGAAGTACACACTGACGGGTCTGTGTGTTTTTTCCCTTTGCTCTCTTGGCTAAAACTGGAGCTTCCTGGGCCTGAAACTGAGTTGGTTTCACTAAAAGCCATGGGCTGATAATTGCCCTCTCCCTCCCCACTGAGTTCAGCCCCTCTTCAATTGGACGAAAATGAAATGGGGGCAACTGCAACTTTAAAGACCATCTCCATAAACAAAACGAGCCTACTCCACAATTTGTCGAGGGCATCCCTCCCTCCAAACCCTCTTTATTTAATTTCTGGGGAATCTTAAATAGAGGGCTTGCAAAAGTTCTGTACCGCCTGACGTCAGCAGAACTCGGAAAACACGGATTGTGCTGTGTAGTGAGGGGAGCAGCCACCACGAACACCGATACTTTCCAGGCTACTTTCCCACTTGGAACTTGGGAGCCACTGGTGTCACCCTGGAATACTGTGGACCTTGCCCAGAAGAGCCTGTCTTTGTGGGGTCCAAGAACTCTGCAGCTCCCCAAGCCCTCAGGCAACCAACCTGTGAACTTAGCTGAGTGACACCTGGACTACTGTTTCCTTAAGTGCATTTACTGAAGCTGACTTTAATAAATGAAAACTGCTTTTCAGAAAGGCATTTCCATGCTACATAGAATGACAAACCAGTACCCTAAACAGAAGATAACTGGAAAAATATACACAAGTATGCCTTAAGGTTTAGCAGGATGTTAAGGCAGGTGCTAATACGGTACTAAGGCTGGCTCAGGTTTTCTCTTAAGCAAAGGACACTGGGCAGGGTCAGGGAGGTACTGATACCACAGGAACCCAAGAGGAGATTCTCCCATTAGCCCAAGGAGGAGCAAAAGAAAAGGACTTTTACACAAAGGGATTCAGTGTCACTAGTGTGTCCACCCCACCCACATTTGCATGGCCCACTCTCTGGGCAACACTGATCTTGCTTCAGAAGGAGTCTTGGGTTAAGAATCTGCAGCCCTTGGGTCTAAACCCAGCTGGGCCACCTGAAAGCTCTGAAGTTTTATGCAAACCATTTATCTCTTCTGAAAGAAAGAGAAACAAGGTCACCACCCTACAGACTTACTCTGAGATAGCAGGAAAAATGCTTTGAAAAGTCTCCAGGCCTCTTGCAGATTTGCTATGATTCTAAGCACTTTCAGGAATTCGATGGACTCCTAACTCTGACCCTGACAGAACTTGCTATGCAGAAGGCAGCCCATTCCTGCCTATCAGAGAAAGGAAAGGAAAATGAGCATGCCACTGGTTGATGTCCCTTCACAGGCTTCAAATGTTATCCCCATTTAACAGACAGGAAAACCGAGGGGGCAGAATGGCCACACACTGGCCACTCTGGCAAGGTGAGAGCTTTTCTTGAGGTCTAGGGGAAACGATAGCTGTTCTGCTCTTCTTGCCCTCCCCCCAACGTGCTGATCTCTGATTATCACTGTATTGAGACCTCTGTGAAGCTCCTGTGAGTCCCTGCTTGCAGGCATCCTGGTTTCCTACCCTGGCTGCCACAGGTTTGAGGTCTGATTGGGCCGTGTTTCTCTGCTGGACACAGAGTCCCAGAGGACAAAGGCTGGGTCCTGCCCATCCTGCTGCTTCGGACCAAGAAGGGACTGGGTAGCAGTTGTTGAGAACGAAATGCAGTGACAGACCGGCACAGGCTTCCTCCTTCCGTAGCCTCACAACCAGGCTTCCTGTCTCTTCGTCCTTGGAGTCTCTCAGGCCCAGCAGTGCTGACGGATAATCATGACCATCAATGGGAGATGCAGCTCTCTGCCCCCACCCTGTCAGTCCTTGGTGCCTCCCACCTCCAACTCGAGAGAGGGAGGGTCATGCAGAAGGACCCCTCAGCTGGGTCAGAGGGGCAGCTAACTGCTGCCCTCTAGTCCATCTGCTCTGTGAAGATGGGGATCGGGTCTTGTCTACCTCTGCATCACACACCAAGAGGTAAAGGTTGGGGAATGAATGAAGAAATGAATGAAGGAATGAAAGTCTGATCTCTAGGTCCTTTCTCACTCAGTTCTGGACTTCTCCATTCTCATGGGGAATGAAGCCCAGCTTAATCAGTGCCTGCCTGAGGGTAGAGATGGGGTAGGATGCTGGGAAAGTCACTGGCCTCGCCTGATCTCTGTACTTCCGGTTCTCAGCCTTGACAGCCACTCGCCCTTTCTAGTGGACAGACTGTTCTAGAGGCAGTTCCACGGTGGCAAGGCCCAGTCCGAATCAGCTCACAGAAGGTGGGGCAAAGGTTGGCCTTGAGCACCTCCCATCCACTAAATGTCTTGGCAGTGGCAGGCCCAAACCCCCCACCCCGTGAGTCCCAGCCCTGGCATGTTACAGTGTCATAAAAAGTGAGAAATATGGTATAACCTCCTCTCATGGCTCCAGCTCCCCAGCTCTGGCATGTCTGCTAGCCTGGATATGGATGCCTCTGTCCCTCACTCTCTGTCCTATCTCTGGATCACAGTATCTGTGCAACCTGAATCTGAATCTGCCCAGCCTGCATGCCTCCACCCTGCGAGCCGCTTCAAGAATGGAGATGCTTCTCCCAGGGCCCTGAAGTGGCACGACCACCCTGCAGGGGCTGAGAGATGGGGACAAGGAAGGAGGGTTAGGACTGAAGTTCAGAACCATTCTCCTCGCTGCCATGTCCGTGCTGACAAGAATCTCTGGCCCCACCGGAAGTGGAGGGCCTGTAAGTCCAAGGAGGAGGCTGAGCAGCAGGGTGTGGGACATGGGGCCGGACATGGGGCCTGTAGCAGAAAGAGGACAAAGACTCATAAGGGGCCAGCAAGGCCGGACCCCTGTCTGCTCATTCTCCCCTTGCAGAGCCCAGGCGATGAGGTCACTTCCTCCTCCTCCTCCAAGGGGTGGTCTGTTACAATCCTACCCTGCTGGCAACAAGGTCCAGGCCAGGCCTGATCTTCTCAATGCCAGGGAAGCATGTTCCCACACAGCCGGGCCTCTAGGGAGCAGCACTACGGCTGCCTGAGCATGAGCACTGATCTGGGGTTTGCCTGGAGGTTTAGGCTGAGGAGGGGAGAAGAGGATGGGAAGCAGCTCCCCTCCAGGGGCTGTACTGGAGCCAGGAGGGATGAGAGCCCCAATACTGAGCCACTGTCTCTGAAACCCCCACCTGACCACCTCCCTGCCCCCATTACACAGCAAAAGTCCAGAGCAAACACACAGAAAACGCCAGGACGCTTGGCTCGGGAGCAAGTTGGAGCTGAGGAGGCCCCAGGAAGACAAGACAGGCTCTGGGAAAATGGGATTTCCCACTTCACCCCAATGAAGAGCGGAGGCAGGGAACGATCCCGGCTCCAGCAGCCACGGGGGTTATTGGAGCCTCCACCTCTGGGCCTTGGAGGACCCTTCCATTTTGCCCTCCCTTTAAGCTCCAGCGCCATAGCTTTCACAGATCTTGTTTAACTTGAGAAGGGTGGGGGAGGGGCCAAGGAAAACTGCATTCTTCCCCATCAAAGCTGAGAGTCTAAAGTAACACTTCTGGTTGTAAGTGACGCCAGCCTGTTTGTGATTATGGCCCTTCGCTGGCTTTCTGGCAGGGCAGCCCTGGAACCCCACAGCACTGCTGATGGGAGGCACCCTCCCTCGCTTGGATAATCCTGTCCTCATGTGACATGACCAAAGACGTCCACCAGCCCCTCTGCTCTCAGCTGTTCTCTACAGCAACTCTTCAAAACATTAAAAAGAGCGAGGAAAGCCACCCCAAACCCCTAATGTGAAATTCCACAGCGCTCAACAGATTCTCGCTGTTCCCAGTACTGTCCTGGAAAACACGAGCTTCACCAGCCACCCACCGGTGGGGCTGATCGTCTTCCTCCTCTGAAGGCCCTCCTCCACATCAGGGCGAACACACACACACACACACTATACACATATACCCACACACAGGAATATATGCTTTCGTACACGTGTAAGTGTCCTTCTGTTGTCGTAGTGTAGAAATGGCTCAGGGAAACCCAACTCCATTCCTCAGCTGTCCCAACCCTAGAAATTCAATATGCAGAGCATTTGGCCTCCCAAAGCCCCTTCCCAAGTTGTCCAGCAGCTCACTCCCCCTGTGATCATCATTACAAACCCAGGACATTGGTGGTCACTGACCCATTCAGCCAGCTGGGGAGAGCTGGCTAAAGCCTGGTCTCTGTGGCCAAATCCCCCCTACCTGCTCCCTCTGCACTGAGCGTGGCTTGCTTTTGGGGCCCCAGGGCTAAGGAGGTGGGGAAGCTGCCTCCTGCCCAGCTTGGTAAGAGCACAATGTTGCAGGTGGGGAAGTGAGGGACCCACAAAGCAACCCTGGCTACTGCTGTCACCCCGATCACTCTTCTGTCCTTCATGAGGAGAGCTGGTGCTGAGAGGCGAAGTAACTTGCCTGGTGTCACCTGACTGACCAGTGCTGGGGCCTAGAACCTAGACTCTTACACAAAGCCCAGTGTTCCTTCCATAATGGCACACCACCGCTGCCCATTAACATGACACCCTAGCCCTGAGCCAAGTGGCAATCCCTTGACCCAGTGCCTAGAGCAAGAAGTGGGTGTCTCCAGCTGCAGAAAGCTCCATGGTCACAGAGCGGTCATGTGGTCGAGCCTGGCATGAGCGTAGCCTGGAGCCAGTGCTGCATGTGTGGGCGTGGGGACCCCAGACCCTGCATGCTTACCATGCTTACTGGCTACTCCCCCGTCACAGCCTCTTAAAATCCTGCCACAAGCAGCAGATGGGGAGCACGCTGAGCTATGGAAGGCTGGGGCTAGAAGTACAGAAAATAAACGAGAAAGATATTGTCCAGAAACACCAGGACTGGGTGCCTGGCCAACCTCAACAGCAGCCTCACTCCCTTCCGGAGGAAGCAGGGAATAAAAAAGGCTGAGCAGGCACAGCCTGGGTCTCAGAGGACTCACAGCCATGGAACAGCCCCTGCACCCCAAGAACACCATCGCCTCCCCCATCTGGTCTGCAGCCCCAAGAAGTAGCATCACTGTCAGGTTCTGCTGTGTTCTGCAGGGACATCTGAGGCCAGTCCTACAGGGGAGGTTAGAGAGCCTCTGAGCGCCTGACTCCAGCCTCAGCCACAGGCTGAAAGGCCCCATGTGGAGAGCAGCAGCTCAGCAGGGAGCGAGCCCGGGTGTCCACTCACCTGCCCCCAGCCACCCCGGCACACGCCGCCCCTTCATGGGGCTGCAGAGACAGCCACTCAGTGTCTAGGGCTCAGGGCTCTGTGACAGCCCTGTTGCAGATGACTTCACTTCCCCAAGCACCTTGTCCCTGACAAGAAGTACCTCTCACTCGTGAAGAGGGCAACTGCCAACTGAGGCTGACTAGGCCCATCAGGTCCTTCTGGCCTGTGTGCTGCCAGCAGCACCAGCTGCCCCTTGTCCGAGGCACACCTTCTCCAGGAGGCTGCCCTGAGACCGGCCTCTGGAGGTGGCAGCACTTGGCCTTCTGCCTCGTACGCTGTAGGTGTTCCAGGCATACAATCTACTCACTGCATCTGCAACTGGGCTTTCACCCTGCGGGAACAGATACAGCCCTAGAAGCTGTCACCTACAACTGTGGGGAGACAGGGACTGCTAGGTATGCCACAGGGCCACCTGCACATGCTGTGTTTGTTGGGTCACTTCACAAACTGCATGCTATGGGAGCAGTCCCTGCTGTAGGATTTCACTGCAGGTTGAGGGTTAGGATGGGAGGAGGGAAGGCAGCAGCAGGTCTTCTGGTGGTGTGGGTTTGGGGGACAGGGACGAGCACAGGTCCATTTAGTTGGATGTACAAAAAGGGGGCATGGGCTGTGCCCTGACCAGTGCCAGCTAAGGCGTGGCCCAGGCTCTCCCCTTGCACCCAGCCCTCCTTGCTAAGAGCCTGGTGTTGTAAGCAGACCCTCCCCAAGGGAGCTGGTGAGCCAAAGGCGCAACACTCATAAAATCTCTTGCAAGAAACTGGGTCAGTGTGCTTCCCTTTCCCTTCAGATTCCCTCTGGCCTTTTTGCTATGCCAGTGGAGGCTTCAGCTGGACCAAACCCTGCCTTCTCCCTCTTGGAGGCCTGGGGAATGTATACTGCAAAGCTCTCAGAAGTCCACAGAGCAAGCATCTGGGCCTCCCCACAGGGACAAACTGCAGTGTGGGAAACTCCCTTCCCAGCTATGCAACCCCAGAGCAAGTCAGCTCACCTCTCTGGGCTTCAGTCTCCTCCTCGGGAAGATGGAATGCCAGTCTCCACCTTGCCTCTTACCATTTTTAAAAGCGCATTTAAAAAAAATCTCACAGAACACAAAATATTATGATTCAGAGAGATCACCTTGAAAAAAGTCCAGAATCCCCTATTAGCTGGCCCAGGCAGGCACTGCCCAGGTGGCTTCCCCTCCCCAGTGACCCTCCTAGCAGGAGTCTAAGAGATCAGACTCGCAGGCCCTGGCCATGCAGGCCCTGGCCATGGTGCTTAGGTTCCGGGACACAGTGACCCATGGCCAGCCTGTGGCAATGCTGAGGGGACAGACCCCAAGGGGAGGGCAGGACCTGCTATTGCACAGCAGCCTCAGACCCCCAGGAATGGCTCGTGCCCTGTATGGCTAGTCCTTGGCAGATCTGCTCCGAGTCTGGCTTCCTCGAACCTCCCATGCTACTCCTGGGCCACTTCCCTACCATCTAATCCAATAAAAGCTTAGCAGAGGAAAAGGAATTTTAGCCTGAGCCCGAATGATACCCAGCTAAGAAGGGAAATGTAGCCAGGACTGGTGGCACACATTATAATGCTAGGTACATGGCAAGCGGAGGCAGGAGAATTGCAAGTTTTAGAACATCCTGGGCAACTTTGTGAGACCCTGCCTCAAAATAAAATAAAGAGGCCTGAGGAGTGAAGCTCAAGGGTAGACTGTTTGCCTAGCACGTAGGAGGCCCTGAGTTCAATGCCCAGGACTGAATGAATGGATAAGTAAATCAATGAGTGAACAGAAACACAGAACTGGGGCTAGGACAATTAAATAACAGCAAAATAATGGCTTTGTACGGCATATTTCAAACAGAGACAGAAACAAAGTTGGGGTTATATGAGCCAAAAGCTTCCTTCCATTTTCTGGGAATCAAAAGTTCAGCTCCCAACACAGGCAACCCCACGGGACACCGGCTACTCCCCCCAACCCAGCCTAGCAGGATGTCAGAGCTAACCGGGTTCCTGGTGTTCCTGCTGTGAGGCCTGGATTCCAGGGCAGCACTGGAACCCAGAGGACAAGGTTATGGAACCCAGCAGGGATGAAGGTGCCAACCACTGAAATCCAAACGCTGCAGTCTGTCCTATTAAGTAGCCATGCAATCTGCTGGGGAAAGAACGAGGAGGGTGCAATTTGTCAACCCAAATTCCCTGAGGTCCTGACAAATTATACTCTCCAGAAAGTGGCTGCACCACACACTGCCAAGACCTGTTATGTAAGAGTGGAGAAACTGGTGTAGGGAGATCTTTTCCCTGTGCTTCTGCTGGGGTGGGGGTGGGGACCTAGGCAGTATGCATATGCCTGTGTGAAGGGTAGGCAGGGGGTCTCCCAGCATCTGTGTAGAGGTAGGTCTGGGTCATGGCAGTCAGGTTGCCTCTGTCCACAGAGCCGACATCCAGGTGGCCATTCACTCCTAAGCAAGGTGGACAAGGTGTCCGTCCCTGCTGGCCCCAGGCAGGTGGTTAACAGTGCTCAGCGCTCACAAGCCCTTGGACACCTCCTTGTCTCCCACGGCCCTGTGGTCCTTCCTTTGTGGGCAGCCAGGGTGCCCACTCCTCCCTGCTGGGCCTCCTGTGCACAGCTGTGCTGCTCATTTACCCTGGCTGCCTAGCTGCCACCTTTCTTTGCTCTGGACGCCCCCACAACTGCTTTGCTGCCCGCACCCCAGCACCCTGCACTCCCCCTTCTGCTGTCAGAATCCTTTCCTTCTCCAGGCCCCGCTCAAGGATTCTTCCTCCTCCAGGCAGCCTTTCTGGCAATACCAGGCTTTATCCCCGGTACTTCTGCTCTGTACCAGGTGGCAGAGTCACCAAGACACAGCCTGTATAGGGTGGCGTGGGTGGGCCTTTCCTGTCCCAAGCTTACCCAAGGCCCCTGATTCCCTGAAGCTACCACTGTTGGGTCATCAATGTGACTCTGACTTCTGTTTACAACCATTTTTCCTATCACAGACTGGGACAAGGACAGCTGCCCAAATAAAAACTCCAGGGGTGACCCTGAGCCCAGCAGGGCTTGTCCTGGCTTCACTGCTGCACAGCAAACTCTTTGTTGCTGTACCCAACTCAGGAGCCTCAGGGCCGAGTGAGTCCTCAGAACTACTGGTGTGATCTTCTCTGGCCCAGTTGGGCAGGTGATACCACAAGGGGTAAACTGGCAGAGCTGACCCAGTCCTGCAGTTCTCAGTCACTATGCTCCAGGACAGACACTCTTTGTTTAAGCAGCTACCTGGTCAATGACTGTTGGGACTTATGACCTGATTTTTTGTCTTTTGAGTTTTTTGTACAGTTTCGTACACTCTGTTTATAGAGCTTCAGGGTCTCTCTTTGGTACAGGACACCTTGTTTACACACTACTGCCATTTTTGCCAATTGTATTGGGCTGCAGCTTTACGGTCTGGCATACATGACAGTACTGCATGTAAGAGTTATGCAAATAAAAACAAAGTCATCAAGTTGGAGCTTCCTTTGACCATCTCTTTGTTCTGAATATTGTAATACGCACACACCACCTGTGATTCCTCATTAGCAACCAATCCAGTTAGCAACCTTGTCGCAGGAATGGAACTCGGCTGTTGAACAACGAATGTCTGTAGTGAATTCCTTTTCAATCAGCAATACCAGCCCGCAGCGATGGGTACAATTACCTCCCTTTGTAGGCGAGGAAACTCATGCTTGCAAGACCCAAGAAACTCTCCAGGGTCACCAACTGACCAAATCAAGACCAAAACTAGGCTTATCTAACGTGAATCCCATGTTCTTAATTGCTAAGCTATCCCAAATTTCATTCTCCAAACAATCTCTGTCTACCCTGCAGTGAACACAGCGAGGCTGAAGGGCCGGCCCAAGGCTTGATCAGGACATCCACCTCCGCCCTGGGAACCGAGCCCCCAGCCTGGTCCGCTCCAGCCAGCTCTAAAGTGGACCAGCTCTGAAGTATATCAGATGATCCTGGACCAGAATGAACTTGGAACTTGCTGGTTAGGTGGTTATGGCAGGGACACAAATGTGCTGTGTTTGAGAAGCACTACCAGAGACCAAATTTCTGTTGGCTCCGGCAGGACCTGGTGGGGCCCAGTCACCATCTCCAAATGGAGAGTGGTTCATGGGAACCAAACTCTTACAAGCCTGGTTCAGAGATAAGAATGGTCCTTCACTTATCTGCAATGCAGACTATCATAAACCTGCTTTTCTAGAAATGGCTTGTCCTATCTTTATTGACACTCATTTTCTAGGAGCTGTATAGCTTGCAGGGCTGAACTCGCAATCAGGTGTGCAACGGTTAAGCTTAACTGCCAACTTATAGCTTGCAGGGCTGAACCAGCAATCAGGTGTGCAATGGTTAAGCTTAACTGCCAACTTGACTTGCTTGGGAGCAGCTTAGGCACTAGTAAAGCACACTTCTGGGGTGTGTCTGGGCGGATCACAGAGTCATGACTTTGGGTTCCATATCTGGCCCTCGCCCCCTTTTCCTGGCCACATGAACCAAGCAGCTGTGCTCTGACTTGATGTTCCTACCTTGGAGGTAGCTGGACAAAGCCTGACTCTGAAACTGTGAGCCGAACCACTCTCTCCTCCTCAAAGCACAGGTATCAGGCACTGTCCTGGCATGGGCCAGCCGACTAATGCAAGGTGGCTCCTTGGTAAGCACAACATCTAAGCAAAAGCTATAGAAGACACACCTAGGAGTCCGCTTCTGACCCTGGAGAGTCTGGAAAGCTACTGCACCTTCGTGACACAGCCCCACCCACGAGTGCCAGGGTGCTCACACTGACTAGGCTCTACGGCTTGCAGAGGCAGAGGGTGTGCATCCAGTCAGCGCAGGGACAAAAGGAAGTGTTCAAAATTTGTGAAATACCGTAGGGAATGAACACTGTGTTTCACTCTTATAAAACAAACAAACAAACAAATTTGCGTAGTATATGTTACTAGCCCCTCTTACCCAGGAGGACACAAAGTGTTCTTACTCATAAGTACATAGTCACCATTAGACCTTTTTCTTTTCTTTTCCTGGTGCTGGAGCTCCAGCCAAGGCTCTGCATATCCTAGGCAAGAGCACTGGGCTCCATCTTAAATCCAGTATTTGAATTCCAAATTCTTTGCTCATTCTTTGCTTGTTTTGCAGCAGACAGAACTGCCAAACAAGTGGTTAGAGCCATCATGACTTTGGGTGCCTTAACACCCCCACCCTCAAGCACATCTTCAAAATCTGCTCTGAACAGCAACACCTAGGGTCAGCTAGGGAGCCATCAACTTACGGAATGAGGCTTTTCCGGAACACAGCTGACTGGATCAGTGCTGGATATCTGATCCAAAGGGCACTAATCCATCGAATGGCCAGGAACTACTCAGATTCAAACTTCTTTTTCCTTTTTTTTTTTTTTTGAGATTGGGCCTTGCTCTATTTCCCAGGGGTTCCGTCTCATAGGCTCAAGCACTACTGTTGCCTCAGCCTCTCAAACAGCTGGGACTACAGGCATGTACTACCACACCCAGTTCAAACTTCATGGTTTGAACTCAGAGAACCAGAGGCCATAATCAGTTACCTGTAGCTATCCTAACTGAGAAGTCATGCAGAGTCTGGCACTGACAAACCAGCACCACATAAACAGGCTGAGGACTTGACTCACGAAGAGAAGGCAAGGATGGCTTACAGTTAGGAGAGGAGCACAGCTCTACTTTCGAGGTAGCCACGAGAGAGGCGGGGACAGACGAGCTGCTCCACCTTGCACCAACTTTCTGTTCCCTCCCCATCTCCTGAGGCCAGGATTTACTTTTCAGCCTTGGGCCCGGTAAGATAGCTCTGCATCTCTTGAGCCAAGACGGAGTGAGTTTCCATCCCCTGCTCACTACACAACTGAGACCAAAGCGCTGCATTTGGAAAGACATGAACATTCTACAAGCTCAGTTTTCCCACTGGTAAAACACGTGGTTAGGCCAAAGGAGCCCCAAATCCCTTGCTTCCGAGGGAGAATAAGAATCCTTTGGCTGTCGTGCCAGTGCCAAGAAATAGGCAGAGACTCCAAGCAGGAAAGCTGAGGCAGGAAAAATTCTGTTGACTCATCTCCCTGCTTCCTGCCCTGGCCTGCAGTCCTGAGGAAGAAACAATCCTGGAAAGTTGGAGGCAGCTCTGCTCAACCCAGAAATGGGAGCAGCCACATCCCTGACATCACCACCCCGCAGACGTCAGACCAGTGATGCCTGCAGGAGGGTGGGGCCGGTGTGGTCTTTGAGGCACAAGAATGTCTTACAAAGGAGGTTATCTCAGGTATTGTTGCCTGTGTCAGAGCGGGAGGGTTTCCACAAATAGAGCCAAAAGGGGTGCTGCGTGCCCTGGCATGGCCTAACGGGTGGAAAAGCCGCATAGCTGCTTAATCCTTCTGCCGTGTGCAACTGTTGTGCAATGAAATGGGGGCAAAAAAGAGTCCTTTTCCTGACTGGGCTCTCCTGGCTCTCTGTTTGATCAAAAACCTTTTCCCTGAGCTCCTCGGGTCTGCTCTGAGCATCTCATTTCTGCTCCTCTGTGTTCCCTGGGATAGACAGGCTTATGTCACTGCTGGGAGCACATCACCTTCCAGAGAGCTTCTCAGCTGCGGCCTGCCTCCATGTTCAAAGCATCAGTCAACAGCAGGAACCGCCACTGTCCACAGGCACTGCACTGGAAGAGCCATCTCTCAGTAAGGGTGTCAGGGAGCGCTCAGTCATCTCAATGAGCCCAGCTCATGGCACCACCAATGCACACTTCCTGGACTTCTGGCCCCACATCAGCACATTATCAGGACCCTCCAAGGCTCTGGAGAGGGGACGAACCTCCAAGTTTCCACTTTAAGGGAAATTACTTAACTTTTTTGCCTATTTCTGTGGCCAAAAATGGTTCACGTGCCCTCTATGCACGGGCTACTCCATGTGAAAGGCTTCTGTGAGGTGCAGGGCCTGGCACGTCCCCTCAGACAGATGAGAGCAGAATGGCGGGCATGCTCCCTGCTGCACTCTTGCTGCCTGTGGTCCCAGCCTGAGGCCCCTGATGGGCAGACATGGGCCTTCCATCTAAGAGACTCCCAGCTAAGCAAGAAGGTGCACGGGCAGAGATCTGGCACCCAGTGGAAGCCCCAGGAGGTGCTGACTAGGGCTGCTGCCCCAACAATGCCACTGGAAACGCCTCAACACACCCACATGTCCTAGGTCAAAGGCATCACAATGAAGTCTTTGTTCCAGAGTTCAAAAGCCTCACTCACCGCTCCTTCCCAAGCCAGCTCCACAGGATACGTGACCAGCCTCCCCTGCCCTGCAGCTGGCCTCCAGCTTCCCTACCAGGGCACCACCGCCCAGGATCTGAAGTCCAGTCCTCTTCCCCCAGTGGCTCAGTGGCTCTGTCTAAGCTGGTTGTAAACCTCAGGCCTCCGGGCTATTGATGGTGACAGGGTAGGTCTGCATGGGGACCCTCACATGTTTCAGGACCCTGTGCAAATATCTGTGGTTATGCAGCTGTCTCTGCCAGAGAAACAGAAAAGCCACATACAACCAAGGATCTCTGCTGACACCCAGGCCACTACTGAGTCAGACCGGGGAGAGGACTCAGAGAGGTCATTTGCTCCACTGCCACTTTCGCCAAGCAGCCACAAGGTCACCTCTATTTACAGAAGGAATCACTGAAGCCATACAGCCAGCAGGTGGTGGGCAGAACCCTGACTGCTGGGACAGCATCTCCTCAGAGGGTCTATGAGCCAGCCGGGGCTGCGCCAGGTGAGGCAGGGGACAGGGGCCTGGAGCCCCTCAACCAGCCATGGGGAACTCTGAGCAGAGCAGGTGTCTGCACAGCAGGTCCAGGCTTAACACTAACGCCTGATTTTCCCAGGCCCTCCTCCCCTGCTGCCGGGCAGGACTCTTAAGTATACCCAGGACGCCAGCTGTGGGATAGGGAACGGGTGAGGCACACATACCCCTGGGAATCACAGGGCCGTAAAGCAGGACAAACTTCCTTACTAGTGGCTGACCCCCAAGAACCCCCCAGGTCCCGGCCTCCTGCTGCTGCGGGACTATATAGCTACAGTGACACAGCTGGGCAGGAGGTAGTGGAGTCTCCCTGCCAGCACTTCTGGGAGGAACTGACTTCACACTAAGGTGCGCCTCTGTCTCTCCCAAGCAAGCAAGCACCCCTTCCTCAGCACCTCCCATTCCACGAGACCCCCTCCCTCTGGGTCTCGGGGGCCTTAGGCCTTTACTGCCAGCAACGCCAGCTTCCCTGGGCAGCAGGGAGGGGGTTAGAGTGGGACAAAGGTGGAGCACAGAGCTGTGCAGGAAGTAGACCATGTGGTCACCTGGAGACAAGGGCCAGGCCTTACGCCAAGCACTCACACTGGCAAGTGGGCGGTGTCGCAGCTCACCACCTTGGCAAGGACTCCCAGCACAGCCCGGCCTGAGTGGCACGGAGCCAGGGGCATGTCCTCGGCCTCTGGACAGCTACTTTCCCCCAGAGCACAGAAATCAGGTGCCAGGGACACCCAGGCCGCTTCTACCCTCCTGAGACTCGCTGCCTCCATCGTTCTGAGCTCATACACCCGGCTGCCATAACATCTACAGAATGGCCTGGAGGGTCTTTGGTTTGCTTTCCTTTTGGGTTTCAAAACACTGAAAGGGAACTGAGGGACAAGGGTGGAACAGGCCCACCCCTCTGGGATGGTCCACCAGGCACTGGCCAGGGACACTCCTGCACACAGGGGCAGGCCCCAGCAAACAAACTGAAAGCGAAACCATACGCCAGGGGTCAAGTACAGAACTACCTAGCAGGCTGCAGGCAAACTGCTGTCCGTGTCTGGGTCCAGGGCCCATCCTGGCTCTGCAGGGGCCACACGAGCCCACTGGGGACTGGCTGCCAGACTCGGGCTCTCTTTTCTCCACCTGCCGCGACTTGTGCTACCAAGTAACTCCAGCCCATGCTGCAAGAACCTGGGACCCAGCGGCTCTCAGGGAGCCATTGGCACAGCTGAACCCTGTGCCACCTCCTAAAGAGCAGTTCCTGCAGCGCCCTCCCTGGCCTGAGTCCTGGCTTCATCCCATCTGGACCCTGTCTCCAGGTCCCAGTGGACTCTGGCTCACTGCCCAGACATCAGCCAGACAACTCAGCTGGGGCCTGGGGGCTCTGGAACCCGTGGTGATGTCAGGACCTGTCTCCTCCCACCCCCAGCCAGCTGGTTTCTCCTGCCTCAGCCTCAACCCCGGCTTGGAAGTTCACTCAAACAGGGGAAGCTGTTTGTTGGGCACCTCTTAGCTGGAAGCCACCTTCCACACAGGTTGTGAATGGCACAGGTCCCTGAGCAGGGCTGGACACTTACACCAGGGCTGCCACCCTGCCTCTGCATTAACAAAAGCCAGTTAATTATCTTGAGCCGGGGAGACATTCTTCCACCACCAGGCAAGCTGCTGGCCTGCGGCCCAAACCAACAGGGGGAACCTCAGCCTCCCGGCCGCTCCCTGCCAGATGGAAATAACGTATAGCTGCAGAGGTGGGGGAGGAGGGAAGAACAAAACCCCGCACGGCCAGGAGCCTCCCGGAGCCCGTGTGGACCGTCCTGGGCTGCCCGCACACTCACCACTCTCGTTCTTCTCGATGACATCCACCACCTCCCCGGCCTGGAGGCTCAGCTCCGAGTTCTCCTGCTTCTTATAGTTGGAGACCACCACATACTGCTCCAGGATCATGGGCTCGGTGTTGGTGTCGGCACCTGGCGAGGGCAGAAAGCACGCGGTGAGCCAGCGGCCAGCCATGGCCCCGCGGCCGGGGCGCCCTCTGTCCATGGGCCTCGGGGGAGGCTGCTCGGCCGCCAGCGCTGCTCCGAGGGACAGCCCAAAGCCAGGGCTCGCAGCTCGTCGGGCCCCAAGGACAGGCCATATAGCAAGGCCCCACACAGGCCCGCTGCACGGTGGGGACCGGGGGACATGGGGAGCGGGGGGCAGGGCAAGGGGGAAGGAGAGGCAGAGGCAGAGGCAGAGGCCGAGGCTGAGGAAACTGAGGGGAAAGACTTCTGCTGCGCTGAGTCAGTCAGAGCCCGGCATGGGGCAGTTGAGGAGAGGCTGGGGACCACAGCGGCAGACTCTGGCCGGCAGGAGTGTGGGGAGGCCGGTGTGTGAGCGGGCGGGACCCCATGAGGGCTGAGCAGTGCAGGAGAGAGAAAGATGAGAGGGAGGAGGAGGCTAGGAGGAGGCCCCTGCCTCTACCAGAGCCTGGAAACCCGGAGAAAAGACAGCCCTGCTCCTTGTGGGGCGGGAGAGGGAGCGCCTTCTCCGCAGCCCGGGCGAGGCGGCCAGAGGGTTTGAGGCCGCCAATCACTGGGGTTTACTCACAATCCTTAAATAGAAACACATGAGACCCGTCGAATGAGGAGCTGGGGGTGGAGGCAGGGAGGGGAGGAGGGCCTGGACTGTTTACTTGAAACTCAAGAAGAAAGTCCTGGAGCCAGCACTGGCCAGCCTGGCCCACCCCCCGCCAACTCTTCCTGAAGTTCGGCTCCAGGCTCCATTCCTGCGCTGCTGGCTCAGGGAAGGCTAGGCACGGATAGCCCGGGGCCTTGGCTGGCTGGCGCAGCCCCACTTCCAGAGGAGCCTCTCCGGGCCCAGCACTGCCTTCTCACTGCATCCCTGACTCAGTCTCCCTTTGCCCTGCAGGGCTGGTGCTGGTGGTCAATCTGCAGCAGCCTCTGGCCACCCTTCCCAGCAGTTTCAGAGACCGGAGGAGTCAAAAGCTGAGGTGTAGCACGGAGAGGGCCCTAGAACCCCAGAGGCAGGCACCTTCCATGGCCAAGGGACCAAGGGACAGTCATTAGCAAGCACCAGCCTGGAGGGGAGACAGCTGGGGCCCCAACTGCCCTACTGACTAAGGGGCCAGGACAGGCTGTGTGAGTTTCTGCATGCTTCAAGCATTACCGTCCCTAACACCTAACATGCTACACTCCCTGCTAGGGGATAACAGGACCCACAAGCCACAGACCAACAGTCGCCTGTTCAGGAAGTCTTCCCAAAGCACCCCAAGCCCAAAGGGAGTTCACAGTACACTAAACTATGCGACTTCTAGGAAGGCAGTGACACACCTGTGCAGTTTGGAGGTCGAGGCAGGAGGATCACTGGCCTGAGCAACAAAGCAAGATCTCCTGTCTCAAAAACAAAATAAAACTGCATGTCTGCCAGTCTCCTTCAAGACTGGGGGGTTCACTCCACTAACCTGGCTGTGGGAATGGCTGAGGGTCATTGGCCCGCTTGCCCTGTAGCCACAGGCCCTGTGAGCCCGAGTCTACTTCCTATTTCACAGAGCTGTCAGAAGCTCAGAGAGGGCTGGAGACCCACCCCAGTTCCCACAGAGGGTATGGAGAGAACCAGATTCACTCGCTGTGTTTAGAGGTTTAAACCCATCTCTCTCTGCATTACAGAACAGTCTCTGGCCTCTGTGTGCAGACATACTGCTCTTCCTGTACAATGTTCCCGCACTTGATGGCACAGAATCACCTGAGCTTTTTAAAAACATTGAGGCCAGCTGAGCATAGTGGCAAACACCTGCAACCCAAGCACTCAGGAGGCTGAGGCAGGAGGGTCATGAGTTCCAGACCACTTTGCACATCTAGGGGTATATAGGGAGACTGTCTCTGACACCAAACCAAACCAAATAAAGCACTGATGCTTGGGCTGCAGAGGGTCAGTTCAAACTGACATAAGTACGTGGACATAAGTATGTGGTTGAGGCTCCATGGCCCATGGTTCTTGTGTGCAGCCAGGGTGAGAAGCACTGCTTAGATCCCTGGGTCCTCTTTTGGGGAGGCTCCATGCACCCTGGAGCTGGGGGTGATGGCCACAGAACTCTGGGAAACCCCAAGGGGGTGCCTTCCTTGGAAGGAAAGAACTCCACTGCCCTGACGGCTTCCTGCCATGCTGTGCAGGTGCTGCAGCCCCTACTGGGTCTCTGGAGACCCAGGAGACACTGTCCTAGCTGAGGGGAGCCACATGGGTGTGCACATGCAGCCAGACAAGTCATCCAGAGCCGGGATTGTATTTCAGGCAGAAACACAACCACCAGCTGGGCAGCTGGGCCGGCCCCTCTGTGCGTGGAGAAATCTATACTCCATCCCCCACACCGCTACCCTCCTGGAGAATCGGCCTGGGATCTCTGGGGGCCACCAGCACTCTGGGACACAGGTAGGAAAGTGGAGAGCAGGGCCTTGCGCATGCACAGAGCAGACAGCTGCCACTGCTCCTGGGGGCTGCTGCAAAGGCCGGGGGTGCATGCGCCACCATGCGAGCTACCGTCCTCCTCCGGCTGCCCCCCCCCCGCCCCGGCACGTGCGCAGGCCCTGGTTTGGTATCTGCTCAGGGTGTTGGGTCTCCAGGCTCCCCGGGCGGGCCGGCGCTAGGAGTCTCCAGATAAGAAACCACTGGGAGGCCTGGAGACCCGGAGGCCCGGTGGCTGGTAGGTGGTGATGTCATCCCACAGAGGCGGTCCTGTATCCCTTCCAGCCAAGGTCCGGAAAATTGGGCGTGGAGGAGTCTGGGGGGAGGGGGCAGTGGATGGAGCCTTCTGTGTTACAGAGGGTTTGGCAGAAGTGGGGAGGAGGGGTAGACCTCTCCCCATGCAAGTGGCTTTGTGTGTGGCTCATCCAGGGATGGGCTCTTGGGCTTCATTACAGAGCCACGCTGGGCCTCCCAGGGCCCTGGGGTCCCTGCCCCACCCTGTACCTCACACCTGCATTGCTCCAGCCACCACCTGGATGGAACTCCGTTCCTGCTCAATCCTGGCTACCATCTTAAACTGCTAAACTAGGCCTCTGCCAAATCAGTCCCTTGCTCCAGCACCTCCACTGGCTCCCTGTTGCCTGAGAACAAAGGCCAAATTCAAGGCCCTGTCATCTCCCAGTCTGAGCTCCAGAAGTTCCCTGACCCCCTGTCCCCTGTTCCATACATTTATGATTCACACACACGCAGCGAACACCTACTATAGGCCACCAACACTGTTTTTTTTTTTTTTTTTTTTTTTTTTGCGGTACTGGGGATCGAACTCAGGACCCTGCGCTTGCTAGGCAGGCGCTTATTCCACTGAGCTATATCCCCAGCCCCCAACCACCAACACTGTTTGAGGCAAGTTCTTTCTAAGCTTTTGCTAAGGCCACTGCCCCCCACCCAGGAAGCCTTGCACTCTGTCACTCGCAACTCCATCCAAGGGCCGCTGCCCCTGCAGGAAGCTTGCTTCCCATCGCTCCAGTCCTGCCCGCATCTCCTGGATGTTCTGTTGGGCATGGGCTCCCAACCAGGCTGATGAATGCGGATGCCCCACAGACATGACGTGGGACACAAACATCACTTGAGATTCATGGCATAAGCGCTCCATGTCAGTGGGTCTGGGGTCCTGTCCTGCTCTTCCCCTCCTTGTTCTGTGATCCTGGGGAGGACGCTTAGCCTCTCTGAGCCTGGATGCCCTCACGTGTGAACAGTGAGAGGGCTAGCACCTGTGGTGCTCTTCTACGCATGGAGTGAAGGAACAGGGCTTAAGGCCCCAGTAGAGTACAGATGGCTGTCTATAAAGCAAACAGAGGAAATAGCAGGTTTAGGGAGGAGCTAGAAAAGTGTTGATTCCCAAGGCCTCAGCAGGAGGGCAGCTCAGGGCAGGGGCCATAGGCTGGGAAAGGAGGCCCAGGGCTGTGCCCAGGTCTCTCGCAGGCCTCTCCAGGCACTTGCCAGGGCAGAGGCAGATCAGAGCTCCTGGGGGCCCCTCCAGGGCACACGTCTGGCCGAGTAGCCTATGGACTCTACCTGTCGGATCCCTGCTACCGGCCTGTCCCTTCTGGATTTCCTGTCTCATCAGATTTTTAGGATTTCAGATGAGAAACCAAGGCCCAGAGAGGCCTGGAGACCTGCCTGAGATTCCGGTTCTACGCTCCCAGGTCTGCTGGGTGCCCTGTCCATGTGGGTCTGACCGTCTCCCTGGGGTCTCTGGCCTCGAGGGTGACCCTCAGCGGACCCTGGCCCCATGGTAGTCTCTGCCCCAAGCTCCCGCCACCTTCTGGGCTTGGACACCCCACTAAGGCCCTTTCAGACCCTCACAATGGGTCCCTCCTGGCCACGCTGGGCTTGCAGGCTGCTCAGCTATACGTTGGGTGAATAAAATGCATTGCTGTGGGCCAAGTGGGCTCCCGCTCCCTGGCTTGTGCAGAGGGGAAAAAGGGACAGACGCCCACTGATTAGCTCAGGCCCAAGCCCTCATCAGGGAGCACCAGGAGGAGGGCTGGGGGGGATGGGGCCCGCCCCCAGCCGCCCCCAGCCGCCTCTCCCCTGGCCCTTCTCCCAACGGACTCGCCTCCCATCCCCTGCCAGCAGCTGTGGCGGGAGGGAGGGGCTGAGCCTTTAACTCCTTGAGTGGCCCAGCCCCCTCGACCCTGAGCCCTCTGCCCTTCTCCCCAAGCCCTAGCTTGGGTCTCTGCTCTCAGAAATGCAGGGGCCCCTAAAGACCAGCCTGGAAATCCCCCCCACCTCCCTGCAGGCCCCCCAAACCCTGCCCTCTGGGTCTGGGAAGCCCAGAAACTAAAGGCAAGGCCTTGAGTGGGGCCCAGCTCTGCCCAAACACAGCCAAGGCCTGAGCCCCCAAGGGCCACCCTGGCCAGGCAGGCCCAAGCCAGGCTGGAGGAGGCTCCGAACTCGGCACTGCTGGGTCACGGGGGCTGTGACCCACCCTCAGTTGTGGGACACGCCCACCCTTTCCAGAGTCCCCAGATCCCTGGAAACCAGGCTCGGGGACATGAAGCCCCCAGTCATCTGGCTGACCAGTCTCATCCTGACCAGGATGGCCCCTGAGACAGCACTGAGGATGGCAGCCCCCGTTACCCTGCTGCTTCCCCTGAGCCAGGCCCACTGAGGTAGTGCTTGTCCCCTCAGAGAGGTTGCAAAATGCCCATACGGCACAGCCAGGACGTGGCAGAGCTGGGACACAAAGCCACAGGCCCAGCCAGAACACATTTGCTCACACCCAGCCCTGTGATGTCCTCAGGCACACGGAGGGTGCTCAGGCTGGGTCTGAGAGCTGGAGAGGGCTCGCAGGGCAGGCAGAGGGCACAGTGAGGGGAGGGGGCAGTCAAGGGCTGCCAGTCTTCCAGGGAAGCATGTGAAAAGAAGCGCGGGCACTGCTGCCGAGGCATGCTGGGACACACGCTCAGACGCATGCACGCACATGCACTCCGGCCAGTACCTGTCACGTCCTTCCTGGGAGACTCAGCCCAGCTGGAGAGCCACACTTCCAAGGGCCCCCGAGAGCCGCAGCAGGAGGAGAACCAGAGAGAGAACCGTTAGGCAGTGGGAGTCCACGGCAACTGGCAAGTGGCTCACCGCAGGACTAGTGTGGGCGGAAGGCGGGGGGGCAGGGAGGAGGGATTTCCTGGCTCTGGGACCGCTGCTGGGCGTGGACTGTGTGATTACAGAGGCCGAGGCAAGGATAATGAGGTGTCTGTCAGAAGGCAGGAATCCTACAGAGCACAGAGTATCGTGCACGACGCCTCCCCGGAACGGCCCCCTTAGCTGTCATGGTGCTGGAGAAGGCAGCCCTGGTTCTCCTCGGTGACCACGTGTGTGCTGGCCCCAGGCTGAGTGGCTCCAAGGGTTCTCCCAGGACAGCAGACTCAGCAGCCTGGACACAGCACCACTACTGCCAGGTTGGAGCCCCGAAAGCCAGGTCTCTGGGTGCCACATATAGTAAGCCCTGAGTCTCATCAGAGTGGCCACACAACCCCACCAAGGGAGACAGACAGCCCAGTTAAGGGGGAGGGCACCCCTGGAGAGCCTCAGACCTCACTGTCCAACCCAGAAGAGGCACTACTAGTGACCAGGCCCAGGCAGCAGTGTCCCACGCTGGCCTTAGTACCCTCACCTGTTAAGTAGAGTCAAGATGTCCTGTCAAGGGGTAGGAGCAAAAGCAAACCACCAAATAACAATGCACGACTAGGAGATGTGCCACTGCCAGCACCGCAGCCAAGCAGATTCATCATGCCTGCTGGGTGCTCTTCATCTCCAAGGGGTAGAGCACCAGCTGCAGTGGGTCAGCTACAGGACACACTGGGATGCAAGTCTGAGACAAACCCTTGGAACTGCCCACAGGCACTGGTCAGGAGGGCCACCAGACCCCTTTACGGGCAATCGCAACAAGCAGCCCACATTTATGCAGCATTTACTGTCTCTCTAGCTTCAGACCAAGTACTTACACAGAGTAACTCTTTATTTTTCACAACCAACCTGGAGGATTCCTTCCTTTCTGAAACTGAACCTGAGAGGTTAAGAAACTTGCCCAAGCCAGGTGTGGGCGGCACACACCTGTAATCCCAGCACTCAGGAGGCTGAGACAGGATGATCGCTTTGAGTTCCAGGCCAACCTGGGCTACAAAGTGAGTTCAAGGTTAACTTGAACTGCGTAGCGAGACAAAAATAAATAAATAAAACAAACTTGCTCAAGGCTACAGAGCTAGTAGAGGATCCCCGTCTTGCAGGGATGCAGACTTCAGGCAATAAAACTTTGCTGTCACCACGTAAAGCATCCCACTCTCTCCCTTGCTCAGCAAGCCACCTCCCAACTGCATGCTGTCTCCTATGGAGAACTGGGGAGCTGGTCCCTCCAGTCCTCCCTGTAAACCCACACAACAGGGCTCTGATAGAGAGGTTTAGCGAGGCACCTGGAAGTTGACTGGCTGGCGTACAGGGACAAGCAGAGCTGCTCTTGAGGTCAGAGGCTCTCAAAGAGCTGTGCGTCCCAAGCACCTGGGGAAATTGGTGTGATAGCCCAGGGACTGGGCCCGGTGCCAAGGAAAGACCTCCAGTCTTTAAGCTCCCTTGGCCAAGGAGGCCTGAGTATAAAATCAGGAGCTTTCCTGCCTGGTGACTACATCATGCTGGCTTCCAGCTTCTACTGTTGTCCCCCAAGATGTGGCGAAGTGGCCAAGCCACACACTGGGCATGCTCATGTTTGGCCAGCCCACCTGATCCCTCTAGGAGGTTAGCCTGTCTCCCTCCACCCCAGGCATTCACACCTGTACATCTTCCTTTGGGGGTTCTTTTTGGGATCTTCATTGGAAATGTTTTGGGAAAGGCAAACCCCTTTCAGTGAGCCAACAATCGTAGGCATTTGCCTGGCCTGGAAAGCCCAGGAAGACCTGTTCTGCTGGGACAGAGGTCTATAAGGCAAGGAGAGTAAATTTTTAGGCTTTGGGGGCCTCTCTGGAGACCACCCAACTCTACTGTTGCAGTGTAAATGCAGACACAGACTACATGGAAAGCAACAGTGAGCTGTGCTGCAGTGAAACTTTACTTACAGGAACACAGGCATGGGCTAGAGAGGATGGGGGGGCAGACACTCTGGGCTCATGCCTGTCTCACCTCCCATCAGCAGGCCGTCCTGTCCCTGTCCTCAAAGGAAGATGGGAGGCAGACCAGAAACAAGCCTGCTTTTCTTTCTTTTTAGATACTGGGAATTGAACTCAGGACCTTGTGCTTACCAGGCAGGCACTTGTGCCGCTAAGCTACATCCTCAGCCCCAATCCTGCTTTTCTAAGTCTTTCTAAAGCACGCTTTCTCAGCCCCTGGATATACAGAATTAATCCAATTCCACTGTTATCACCTAAAAGTCTTTCACTCTGGAGTCGTATGTCTTCAGGCCACCCAAATGTCCCTTTCCCAGTGTGGGAAGGACCCTTCACCACGCTGCCCCCTGGCCAGGTGGCAGACACAGCCGCTGCCTAAGGGCCGGGAAAACGGACAGATCGACAGACAGAGCGGACGGGTGGAGGGTGAGAGGCTCAGGACAGCTGTGATGGAAACCAGCCGCTTCCTGCTCTCCCCCCCCCCCCCCCCCCCGGGCTTTCCCTCCTTCTCCTCTAATGACAAAGAACCACGGCCCCTGAAGAACAGGGGCATCAGACTTGGAATCTGTACCCACGGACCTGCTGGTAACTAGCTGTGTGAGCTTGGGCAAGTGGCTTAACTCTCTGGCCCTCAATGCCCACCTCTCTGAGGCAGCTGTTTAACGTTCTAGACTTCTCCAGCAGAAACCTGGTAGTGTCCCTCACACCAGCACATGACGGCCGGCGTGAATCTTTCCAGAGAAAGGGAGTTTTTCCTTTCCAGAAAACCACCTGAAGTCAGCTCAATGTATGGAGACCGCCTGCAAAGAGATGGAAGACCCTGACGGCATCACAGTGGAGACTCAGGCAAGGGCCACAGAGAGCCAGTTCCTGGGCTCCCTCTTTCCTGCCCAGAAAGGGGGATGGAGACACCTACTTCCTGTGAAAGGAGTCAGGCCTTGGAGACAGGAAGGGCAATGGGGGACAGGGACAGTTGGGGGGGGGGGGGAGCCATGGGCTATGGAGAGATAAGGGCCAGGGGGCGGGGTCCTTTCCCCAGACCCCATGCCCTGTCACAGCCTTTCTTCCTGGCTTGCAACATGCTGAGGGCAGCAGACACACAGCAACACCAGCAGAAGCAATGTGAACATCACTGTGGAAAGCGCGCTTGAGTCCACATGGCTAAGATGGAGAAGACACAGCTGAAGCGTGAGTCCAGTCCCAGCTCAGCAGGTGCCGGCAGCTGTCTGTCCTGCGCCATGGTGTGCTGTGGTTTCTGGGTTGCCAGTGGGTGGTGCCCGGAGGAGGGGCCTTCACCCAAAGGAAGGGCCGAAGGCCTTTCTCCTCAGACTGGGTTAACTACTGTGGAGTTCAGCGTGTTCTCCCTCCCCTACATGCTCACCTGCCCCATCAGTGTCCAACAGGAGGCTGCCTCATCATGGACTGAGGCTCCAGAACCACTACCTAAAATAAATCTCCTGTCACGCACAATGGTGCACACCTGTAACCCCAGCTACTTACTGGGAGGCTGAGGCAGGAGGAGTATAGTTCAAGGCCAGTCAGGGCTACTGAGGAAGGCACTATCTCAAAATAAAATGTTAGCAAGGCCTGGGAATGCAGCTCAAGTAAGAGTACTTGCCCAACATGCAAGAGACCCTGGGCTCAATCCACAGTGCTGCTAAATAAATAAACCTCTTTTCTTTATAAACTACTCAGTTTCAGACATTCCGTTACACAAGAAAAAGGGCTTAAAGCCGTGTGAGCTGCTTTTCACATGGGCAGCTCTGGGAAGCTTGTTCCAGTGTGAGCTGTGGCAGCCTGCCCACCCCATCCCTACACAGGGCAGGAAAGCACCGCCCTCATCCTGGAGGCCAAGTACTGGTGGCACACAAGTGGCTCAGAGGCCAGGCTCTGGTTCCCACTCTGGCCACGCAGGCAGGGTTGGCTTTAGCAAGCCCCCATGCTTAGAAGGGCCTGGGGCTGCTTTAATGCTCTCTGCCATGAGACTGAAATCATTCATAATTTATGAACAAGAGGCCCTGTATTTTCATTTCACATTGGGCCCCGCAAATGACGTAGCTGGTTATTATGCCCAAGGACCGAGGGTTCTGGGCCACAGACTCCAGAGCTAAATAAATACCAGTGCTTTACTTGAGAAGGCATTTAGTAGGGCTGAGTTTATGAGCATCTTCTGAGAGACAAAAGGCAAACCGTCAATGTTTGTGTCTCCAGGTTCCTCCTAGCGGGTGGGACCCATAGGCTGGAAAGACACATGGGTCACGGCAAGCAGGCAGCAGGGCTGGGGCTGGTACACCAGCTGCCGCTCAGGCCTCCTGCAGGGTGTGGTGGTACACATTTTATGGGCATTATCTTATTTAATCCTCACAACTACCTACATTTTACAGATGAGGAATGCGGGCAGCTCAGAGAAGGTGGCCAAGGCCTTCCTCATCTCTGCCTTAGGCTCTTTGAACATGCAGCCACATTCCTGCTCATTCTGCACTCAGCAAGAAAGGGCCTGCCTCCTTCCCCAGAGTGCTGGCTTTCCCAGAAGCTTAGGTGTGAGTGGGGCGGCCCCACCCGGGGTAGGAACGCACCGGCCCAGCCCTTGGGCGGACAGCTAAGCTGTGCGGTCCAGGAACAGTCAGGGTCCTCCCAGCTCAGGTGGGGATGAGACGGGTCAGGACCTGGGAGGGTATGAGCACAGAGGTGGGGCTGCCTGGTGGGGCTGAGGCAGGTCTCTGGATTAGAGGGTGCTGGGCACTGCTCCCAGCAGCTGCTGCCTGACGGGGCAGCCCCCTCAGTTCCCAGGGTCTCACTCTCCCCGAGGGCATTTGTGCACAGACCTGAGCTCAACTCTCTGAGTTCCAGGATCCCGGCCACCCCTTCCCCAGGGTGGTCTGCCTTGGTGGCCCTCTACTTACTGGGAAACCTGCTCCACGCCTCCACCCACCAGCTCTCCTGGAGGCCCCAGCCCGTATGTGTGAGCTCACAGAGGACAGCCCAGCACAGGTGGACTGCAGCCTGTAGCCCAGAGCCCCTCCTCAGCCTGTCCCCACGAGACCCTGGGGGTGGGGTGGGCGGGCAGTGGAGTCAAGGCCAGTGTGCTGAGAACAGACACGCCCACCAAGCCACGGGAGCGGGCTTGCGCTCCCAGACCAGCTGTGCAGTGAGCCGTAGCCACACACACGCTGGGCCCTGCTGCAGACCACCTGAGTCTCTGTCTGTCTGCCGCATCAGGGAGGGGCGCTGTCAGCTTCCCAGACGTCCCCATCTCTTCAGAAGTCCTGTCAGCTTGGGACAGGGGCAAGCTGGCTCCTCCAGTCACCTGCATTGCTACTGAAGTGTATCCTTCCCCAACGCTGCCCAGACCCAGAAGGGGACTTAGGGCCCCCGAAGGTGCACTGACACCAGGCTGGGCACTGCCACCCACTGGGGCAGGAGAGGAGGGCGCATGGGGACCAGGGCCAGCAGGAGATCTTGCTCCTGAGTTGGTTGGAGTTGGGGACACTCGCTTCTAAGGCTCGCCTATCTCCCTCACCCTACCCTGCATTACACTGGTTCCAGAATGCCTGCCTAAGGCTGGACCCCGGCACACAGCAGGTGCTTAAAAGCAATGTGCTGAGTCTCTCCAGTTAAGAGTTTCTTCTGGGTCTTAACCCTGTTGGCACTGCCATCACACCTAGAACACAGTAGCTGCCCCATTCATCCTCAGTGGCCAGACGCTCACTGCTGTCAATCCTGTGGTTTTCCTGGAGAAATGAGGCCTGGCTGACTCCACCACTGGGAACTTCTTGGTACCTGAGGCCCTGCCCTTTGCCTAGTACAGCCTTTACTCCCTGAGCCACACAGAGATCTCACTCCTGCTGCACAGCGGTTCACGGGTAGACCCTAAGCCCAGCAGAGTATCCCGGAAAGGTTTCTGGCTCAAGCATCTGTTTCAGAGTACATATTTCAAGGAGATTTAAAAAAAATTATCTACAACCAGAGCCAAATGTGCTGCGCCTATAACCTCAGCACCCAAGAGGCTGAGGCAGGATGACAACAAGTTCAAGGCCAGGCTAAGCTATGCAGCAAGTTTGAGGCCAGCCTTGGCTACCCAGCAGGACTTTGTCTCAGAATAATAATTAATGTTATTATTCACAACCCACATGGTCTTATGGCAAGATGGATGTTGCAGGAAGCGGGAGGCTGCAGGGACAACTCTTTCATCTATACCTCTGGCAAGAGCAGGGCTCAGCACGCCCCCACGGTGTGTGCCTAGGGCTCCTGGGCCTCTCTGTGCCCTTCCCTCCCCTGCTCTGCGAGGGCCTGGACCAGTCCCCTGAGCTCTGGGGTGCCACGTACACAGAGCTGAGCAAGTGTGCACATCGCCGCTTGGGAAATCCCCACATCTGGCTCTCACGTGACTGAGCTATGCCCAGAGAGTGGCAGCTGAGGGTCTGGAGGACACAGGAGGCTCAGGAGTGCACAGGCTTGGGGCAGATGGACTTAACCCCTTGGCACACAGCTCAGAGCTTCCACCAGAGGTGGGGCAGAGCCTGGGACAGCCCTGATCAGGCCCACTGAGCAAGGGCAAGCAGGACAAGGCAAGGCCACGCCTGCGGGCCTCACTGATCTTCCCCGGGACAGGAAAGGGCGCTTTCTGTCTGTCCTGTCAGTCCCATTCCAGTCTTAACCACTGGAGATCCACCAGATGGAGACTCCCTCCCTGAAGGAGGTCACAGTCGGGTACCTAAAAGGTGTCTCCTTGTGTCCGCATGGGGCTTCAGGGTCCCTGTCCTGGAATTTTAGGTGAGGACCAGTGCATCCCAGAGGACTGTGGGAAGCCACAGTCCTGCCAAGGAGGAGGTTGGTGGAGCCCCGTGAGCAAGCTATTTCCACCCATCTAATGATTCTGCTGAGCCCACAGGAAACAGCACCATGCTGTGGGCACTGGCACGGGGAGGGTCCAGGTGCCCAGCTCAGAAGATGTGGCCTGTGGGGGCAGCTACTACTGTACCTGTGCACCCTCTCCTCTGGGCTGGCTGGCTCATAGCCCCCAGTGAACCACCTGTGGGAGGCCTCTGTGTGCCTCCCAGGGAGACTTGTGTCCAGTAGCCCTTGTGACCCTATAGTAACACTGGTGGTGACCTTTCCACCTCACTGGGAGTCCTGGGAGGGCAAAGACCTCATCTTGTCCTTCTTGGTGCCACTGGGGCTCAATGCCAAGGCCCAGCACACAGGAGATGCTCTCAGATAAGTCTACAAGACAGCCATGGCCCGAGCCAGCGATGCCAAGGTATAGCACTAGCGTCTGCTCACAAACTCACCTCCCACCCATTTGGCCTTCAAGGGTACCCTCCCTGCCCACCAGGACAGCATGTCAATGGTGTCCACCGGGCTGGGAGCAGAGGGAGCAGCCCAAGACAGGGAGGAAGGTGGGCATGGGCTCCTCAATCAGAACTCTGCGATCAGATGCCAGTGAAGCACACAGAGCTGCTAGGAGACTGCACCCTCCCTGACAGGTCTGAGTTTGGATAAGGCGCTGTCACCAACGTACACACAGTTTAGTTTGGCATCTGTCACTGGTCTGTCCTCACTGATGTACAATGACCTCACCCTTCTGCTGGAGTGGTTATGTACCCACCCTGACCCTGTTCCAACACCCAGGGGGCCTCAGCTGGTCCAGGGCTGAACTGAGGACACCCACGTAACAAGGAAGTAGGAGGCTGCAGGGACAACTATTTTATCTATACCTCAGCCCAAAGACCAGAGAGGGCCCCTAATGCCTTGCACTTCTGAGCCAGAGCAGTGTCAAGGGGAGGGGTGTGACCAGGTGCCAACTCCTTCTGAGTACAGGGATGGGAAGGGACTCCCCACGTGACCCCACTTCTTGATACAAGACTCTGGCATTAACATGAACTAAATCCATCTTTGTGCCAGTGCTGGAGTCTCGTGTAGCAACAAGACATGGGGCCAAAGCAGAGAGAATCAGGGAAAGGCATCTTTCTCCTGCAAGCTTCTAAGTTTTCTTGAAACTTTGGAAAAATTCTTTTGGCCTTCATATTTCCAAACTGACCAATTATAAAAAAAGGCCATGGGCCAACTCAGTGACATGTGCCTCATCTGTTGCTAAACAAAGTGAATTTAGATCAGAAAAGGCACTCAGACAATAAGTAATGCATGTCTGCCCCAATCTTTGTTTTTCTGTTGACTTTGTCATTACTGGAAATGCAGTCTCTGCCGTCGCGGGTCTATGAACCGGAAAGCTGAAGTGGGGACACACTGCTTTCCAGCGGAGGGCCACAGTGGGAAGCATTTCTTGCTGGACCACAATCTGGGGGTCTCCTCCCCACCTCCTGATACCAGGCCCCTTAGAGGGCCATTCTCCAAGGTCCCAATGCTGGGCTGGCACTTCAGGGACAAGTCCCCCACACCTGCCCCTGCAGCCCACCCCAAAGTCAGGAGACAAGTGCAGCCATCTTCAAAGAGCAGCCCTGTCAGTCCCACCCACCATGGGGTCTCCACTCCCTCGCCCTCTCTCTGCGGGTCTACCCGGAATGAGACCATCCAGCCATGTCCAGAGCGTAAGTCTGGCTTGGTTTCAGGATCACAGAGAATGGCAGGTGGGGGGGGGATTGTCAAAAATGCAGAAGACCAGGTGTCACCCCAGGAATGCTGACAGATCTGGTAAGTCTGGTCAGGGCCTGGGGCTCTGCATTTTCACGAGCAGGCTCAGGATTCTGCAGTGCCTCCAGGCCTTCGCCCACCCTGTTCCAGTCTGACCAAACTTCCCACTTTCCTAGCAGGAGAAACTGGGTTACCAGCTAGCTGCCTCCTTCCTGGGGTCCCAGCTGTGTGCCCCCCTGCCCACGTGCGTGAGTGGCTGCCCTTTCCCAATGCTACAACTGCTGCATGGGCTGGCCGGAGCTGGCAAGCCAACCAGCCTCCTTTCATTTCCAATTAGATGCCTTTGAACTGCAGGGGTGACATCAGGCTGAAGATCCAGAGCCATGAAAATTACTGTTTAAAACACCACCCTGGCTGAGATGTGCCAGAAGCCAATACCCCTACAGGACACGCTTGCTTTGGGGACAGGCCAGAGGAGGGTGCCAGGAAGACTCTGGCCACATTCACAAAGCAGCCTGGGCCCCTCTCACTGTGCATGGTGGGGGAGTGGACAAGGAAGGCCCAGAAGCGCTCGGGAAAGTGGCGGCTGCTCTGCACGCTTTCCTTCCCCTTCCCTGGCCTTCTCTTCTACCAGGTGATGCCTCTGCTCCCCTGGACCTACCCACACTCTCTCTAGGCCAGTTCCTTGCTCATGCCTGGCCCCGCTGCCCAGGGACCCTCCCACACTCCGCAGCTCATTCCAGTCTTCAGCAGCCCTCTCCGGCCGCACAGCTCCCTGGGCCACAGGCCTCCTGCCTCCCCCATGGAGCCGGGCACCCCACAGGGCCAGGAGCTAACCAGTGCTTGAGACAAGTGAAGGCCTCCTGGAGCCCTCACCCTGAAGTGGGGAGCAGGGCTGGCCCAGGTGTGTCAGGCCGGGGCACTCATCCTGGGGGACAGGCCTCACAGCCACACGTGTCCTCCTCCCTCTCCACCGCTCCCGGGCCTGGGCTGGGCCAGCATGAGGCCGCTTCTGCCCTGCCTCCCGGTGACAAGGACAGGCCACAGCTCCTCTCTTGGTTGCTTCACCTGTAGAGAGTAGGACTAGCTTTTCCAGACAGACAAACTTTATAGTAGCCTATACTTGTGGGCAGGTCCCACTTTAAGCAAGCACACTATGAAAAACCAACCTCATAAAAAGAGAAAGGGGATATTAGTCACTCTGAAAAGGACTCTTTACTCAGTTAAGAATTCCTTGTGAGCAATAGGCACCTAGAAACCTCTGGAGGCTGTCTTGGGGCAGCAACAGTCCTACAGGACTCCACAGCCGCAGTCCTGGACACCAGCAGATCCCTTGGGCCCTGACTCCAAAGGGATCAGATTTCAGGGGAAACTAAGCTTGGCTCTGACACCTCAGAGCTGATCCTGTGTCTGCCTGGCTGGCTGACCTTGGGCAACTTCCTTAACCTCTCTTTTCTGGCCCATGAAATGGGGACAAGCCCAGTCACCCACCCATTGTGAGGCTTCCTGGCAATGAGGAGATGTTCTCCCTTTCCTGTCTGTTATGGTTTGTGTGTGGGTGTCCCCCCAGCAGTCACGGGGGGTGGGCTTTTCAGAGGTGGCTGAATCTAGAGTTTGTGGTTGATTCACGGTCCAGTGTTGGGGTTAAGGGAGTGAGTGCCCACATCTGCCCTAGGGCAAGTAGCCTGCACACAATATAAGGGACAGGAAGTGTCTCTCCTTCCCTCTCCCTCTCTCCCCCTCTCTCTCTCTCCATCGTTGCTTTTGGTATCTTCCACTGCCATGAACATTAGTGCCAGCTGATGACTGACACCTCTACAAACTGAGAGCTAAATAAACCTTTCCTCCTTTAATTTTGGGTGGTGGGTATTTTGTTTCAGCCATGAGAGAAAAGTGACTAAGGCACTATCTGAGGCAATTCTGGAAGGGACAGGAGCCAAAGCCAGCATTCTGTCTCCTTGGGGTGAAGGCATCTCCCTGCCATCTCTCAGTTGCAGGAAAAACCACTGAACCCTGGCCATTCCTCCATGCCAGGGACCTCACGTGTGCCAACTTTCCTTCAATCCGCCAACCACTTGATGAAAAGCTGTCATCCTCCCATTTTACAGATAAAGAAACTGAGGCAATGGGAAGCTAAGACTTGGTCAAGACCACACAACTGGCACGGCTGGGATATGAAACGAGGCACTCTGGCTCCAGAGTCAGCGTTTATAACTCAACAGAACACTCAGCAGTGGCTGTGTCCAGTTCCTATCTCCTTTGGGGCTCTCAGAACAGACATAAATGCCTCAACTGTCTTTCTACTCTCAAGTCAAAGGTAAGGCCAACTTCCTCCCTTCTTCCATAACCCACAATAAACAGAACTATAACAAAGTTGGTCCATGCCCGATCTGGGTACAAACCCTGCCTGGTTTGTCTGACGCCAAAGCCTAAACTCTGAACACCAAGGAACAAGGCTCCCCTGTGCAATGGGACTACATCAGTGCCGGCCCAATAACACTGGTTAATGATCTCAGAGATGGAGATGGCAGCGGCTGAGCTCACCGCTTTTGGAGGAGGAGGATAAAGTAAACAGAACCTCACAGGAGCATCAAAACTTGCCTAAGAGGACAAACTTGCAATGCTGTTGAGCAACTTGCATTTAAATGAGTTGGAGCTCATCACGGGGTCCTGGCAGGATGGAGCACCTGGCCTCCAGCTGGCCACAGTCACAGGGCCACACAGACCCCGGAGCGTCTGTAGCTGCCTGCGCCACCTAGTGGTGATTTCAGAGCTCCTCAGCAGCATCCCAGAGAGCTGTGAGGACCAGGTGTGAAGAGATGCCCTGTCTGGGGCAGTGGGCTCTCGGAGCACCGCCCATCTTGGAGGGGGATCTACAGCTAACCACCGCCCTCTGTAGGCGTCACCTTACTGAGTCCCATGTACCTTCCTCTTGCAGTGGCCAGCATTATGTGGTCAGCTGGCTGGGCACAGCCCCTACTTTGTTCGCAATCACACAGCCACTCACCAAGTGTTGCTGATAGTTGTCGTCGTGACTAAAGCCATAATAGTTGATCTTAAGTAAGGGGAAGGATCCTGCCACTCTGGGTGGGCCTGCGCCAGGGAGCTCACAGGCCTCAAGGGTGGGAATGAGGGCCCCTGGGAGTTCAGCTGGCCTGGCACTACCTGCAACTGGGTAAGCCTTGCAGTAACTCTCTCCATCTGTCTCCTGCTGGTTCAGGGATGGCGAACCTTTTAGCGCTGTCAATGATCATAAACAGTGTGCTGGGGCACGAGTGCCATAGGTTCACCAGCACTACTCTGGCTGAACCAGGTGCGGTGACTGAGAACTGCGTGCAGGAGCAGCCTGGGATCACGTGACTAGAGGTGACTCAGGAGCCCCCATCCGGGCCTCAGTCTCCCCATGCAGCGCTGCTGGAGCCCTCATCCTCTCTTACCTCTCCTCCGGCACATCTCCATTCACCAGCCACAGAAATCATTCCACAACCAAAGCCAGGTCATTCTGCCCTCTACTCACAGCGCTCTGCTGGTTCCTGTTTCATTCAGAGAATGTCAGAATCCTCCAGTGGCCTGCAAAGGCCCCACACAGCCTGTGCTGCTTCATCACACCCCCACCAGCCGACCCTGCCCTATTCTCCTTCCTGGCCACGGGCAGCACCATGCTGTCCTCTGAGAGCCAGCGGACCAGGTCAGTCTGGTGACCTCCATCTAACAGCACCACCTCGTATGGTCTAACCAGGCAGACCGCAAGCTCCTCCAGGGCAGAGAGACCCCTATAACCTCCACACGATGCATGGGGCCTGGCACCTGAGGCATACAAGCTGCTCTCAGAACTGCCCATGGATGTGCCTGCTCTGGGATACCAACGCCTCTAGCTCTTGGCCCTCAGACCAGAACAATTTCTCCTCCTTTCAGAAGACGCCTCCCAACTCAAGTCCAGTGACCTCTGTCCTGATCTCCACCAGGTCCACGAAGACAGCCACACATTCCTCATGCTCCCGCCCACTGTACACCTTGGTGGCGGAGACAGACAGGAAGTGGAAACGCATACGATAACTAGAGGGCAGCCAGACAGTGGAAGATTGGGCTGGCTTCTCTGAGAAGGTGACAAGCAGACATCTTCAGGAGCCCGGCAAGTTAAAGACTGAAGGGCATGCTGGGAAGAGAGAACAGCAAGTACCAAGGTCGCAGAGAGGAATAAACTTGATGGGCCTAGGGTGACCATGAGGCCAAGCAGAATGAGCCAGGTGGGAATGTGTGTTAGGGGCGGGGATGGGATAGGGATACTGTGCAGGTCAGGAAGCTACACCAGGCTCAGTAAACTGGAACGAAGGGGAGTTCTGGGTGGTACCGGAAGTCCCTGGGGAATTTAAAGCAATTGTTTGGTCTTGCTTTAAGAGTGCCCCTAGTGTTGATGTGGAGAATGGCAGGTAGGGTGGAAGCCCAGAAACTAGGCAGGAGGCTGGGGTCTTCCGGAGATAGGAAGGGGTTTCTAACAGGTGTGATGGTGCAGGCTGGTAGAACAGGCAGATCTGGCAGTCAAGTTGGAAGTTTCAAGTCAAGAATGACTTCTAAAAAAAGGAATGAACCGGGTGTGGTGGCGCATGTCTGTAATCCCAGCACTTGGGATTGAGGTTGAGGCAGGAGGATTGCTGTTTGAAGCCAGCCTGGGTTACAAAGTGAGTTCCAAGGCCAGTCGGAACTGCATAGCAAAACACTGTCTCAAAAAAAAAAATTAAAATTAAAAAAGGAAATGACTTCTAGATGTTGGGTTTGAGGAACAGGTAGATGGTCCCAGCACTAAGAGAGGGAACATGCCGGGAGGCAGAAGGTAGGGAGGAGGGAAGGACTGCAGATAAACACGAGGCCGTGCTGCCTCCAGGGTTAAGGTGAGTGCTCCTGCCTCTCCCTTGAAGCCGGAAACTGCCAAACAACTCCTCTGTTGAGTTGACCTTGCCCAAACCTTGCTTCCAAAGTTCTAAGCTTGAAGCCAGGGATGGTGGCTCATGTCTGTAATCCCAGCATTCTGGGAGGCTGGGACAGGAGGATCAAAAGTTCAAGGCCAGCCTGGGCAACTTAGTAGATTTAGCAAGAGCCTGTCACAAAATAAAACAGGCTGGAGATGTAGTTCAGTGTGAGAGCTCTGGGTCCAGTCCCCAGTACCTGGGAAAAAGTGGAGGAAGGGAGGCAAGAAAAGCTTGAGCTGGGAGTAGTGACAGCCTCAGTCCCAGCCACTCTGTAGGCCGAGGCTCTGTGCTCCAAGGAGGAGCTGAGGCTTTCAGACCAAACTGTGAGAGATGAAGGCCAGGAATAGCATCTGTGTCCTCTTTGCAAATGTCCCTGGCTGGAGCAACCCGGCAGGCAGAGCCCTAAACATGCACTTAATTCTCTACTTGGTCCAGGACTGTGGGAAATCTTGCGCCACCCCCCAAGCCCCTGGTTTTCATTTGCAAAATGGGAATCCCACCCCCTGCCATGCAGTGTGGCTCTGAGCAGCAAAAGTAAAGAAAGGTGTACAGACACTCATCAAGGAATAGCTAGTACTTCAAGGGAACCTTGTAGGTTGTGGGCAGTGTCTAAGCTTGCCCACGGTATTACTGATCTAGTCTTCATTATTTCCAGGTGAGATAAGCACTAGTCAGGGCTCTCCAGAGAAACGACCGACATGATGTACATATATATATAGAGAAAAGGAGATTTATTTTAGGAATTGGCTTACATGATTTTGGAGGCTTGGTAAGTCCAAACTGATGGGGGAGGCTGGGAGCCAGGAGCCTGGGAAGCTGCAGAGGATCCCGAAGGCAGGCTGCTGACAGAACAGCTCCTGATCTGTTGATTTAAATATTAATCTTGGCAGGAGTGGTAGCACACACCTATAAGCCCAGGTGTGTGCTACCACGCCACTTGGGAGGCTGAGGCAGGAGGATCACTTTGAGTTCAAGGCCAGCCTGAACTACTTATCTCAAACAACCAAAATAAATAAGTAAATAAATGTTAACCTCATCTACAACACATCTTCACAGAAACTTCCAGCATTAGGCTTGACCAAATCTCTAGGCGCCATGACCCATTCAAACTGACAAATATAAAATCATCAGCAAAAAAAAATTAACCCTCACTCAAAAGGCAGGTATAAATATTACCCCTGATTTACAGGAGAGGCAGATAGGCACTAGGGAAAGAGAGGTCAGAAATCTGCACTAGGTCACAGAGGAAAGAAGCCAGACTCCAGAGCTGGCACTTTTCACCAGGACGCTAAGTGGCCATTACCATAAGCCTGCCAACGAAAATTAAATTTCTCCCTCCATCCCCTTCCCTGCCCGAGGGCCGAAGGCAGAGAGACTGCGGAGGCCTTCCCAGGGGAGGTGGGCAGGGTGGGGTCAGGGAACCTAGGGTGTGAGGCAGGGGCTGAGGACCTCATCTTCAGAGGGAGAGACTGAGGCCCAGAGTAGAAAAGAAACTTGTCTAAGGTCACACATAAGGGAGCGTGGCAGCAGCTGAGCCCGGTGCAGCCCCCAGGGCTGCAGAGAAGGGACAACGCACAACTGATGCTTCTGTCACTGTTACTCATGCCAGGGCAGCGCCACACTAACTCAGCCTTCTACACTGAAACGAACCCTCTTACCTTCGTTTGAAGAACGAGGAAGCTGCAGCTCAGAGGTTAAGGGACTTGCATACAGTCACCCGGAGGAGGAATTTGAGCTCAGGCTGGACAACCACACGATGCCTTTGAGACCCTGGGCAAGCTAAGGGGCGAGCGGGGCCTCCCAGTTTTGCCCCTGCTTCCCAGGAGCCGCAGCACTCGCTGGGACTCCTTGAATTTCTGTGTGCCATGGTTGGGCGTGCTGACAATCAGCCATGTCCTCGCTTGGTACACAAGCACCCTGCACACAGGCTGCAGCCCCCAGCCATACACCCCAACACTCTGCCGCACACCTCGCCTACAACCCAAGCAAGTCACCCACCCCCAGCACACCACTGCTGTGTGTGCCGTGAAGTCCCCCTATACACACCAGGACACAACTCTCCTTGTCCCCCATAAGCAGTAGAGCAAGTACTGCACCCGGAATCACAGAAACACACCCCATCTGAATCTACCCCCATTCCATCTACCCCAGGCAAGCCCCAGGTCCACAGGCCAGGACGCTTGCACACTCGGACCACTTCCTAGCGCACAAATGTGTGCAACGCACGTGTTGACACAGACCCTCTAGTCGACTCCCCCTTACCCCCTACCCCCCCCCCGGCCTCCACGGCCCCCTCCTGCCTACACCGCACACGCAGCCCTAACTCCTAGGACACTAGCCCCTGCGCAGTTGAGCCTCTGACCCCAGCGGCCAGGGCCGGGACCAGGACTCCGACGCTTCGCCCTCCCTCTCGGCTTCGCAAACTCCGCACGCGCGGGGGCACCTGACCCCCCACGCGCTCAGCCCATAGCACGGCCCCCACCCTGCAGAAGGAGCTGGCTCAGGGATACGGGAGGTAGAGAGGAAGCTTCAGGGGGTGGACAAGAAATTTAAGGCACTCAAGGTCGACCGACCCCTCTCCAGTCGTTAACCCAACATCCCGCCGCGCCGCACCGCACCGCACCGCACTGCACCGCGGGGAGGACGGGAAGAGGCCAGCGGAGCCGGAGAAGCGATCGCAGCCCGGGGAGAGGATTCAGTGCCCACGCTGCGCTCTCCCAACACACTCCCCATGCACCTCCCTCCATTCCCACCCAGGAGCCCGAGGGGCTCGGCAGAAGGTGGGTGCGGGACCCCGCAAGGACCCCCCGAAAGTCCCCAGAAGCCGAAGAGCAAGCACCGAGCGGGAGGGCGGGCAGAAAAATGCCCGGAGGCGCCCTTACCTGATTTCCTCTTGGAACTGCCATAGTCCCTGAAAAAGAAGCAACAGCAGACAGACATGGTTAGGGCCAGGCGAGGCACGGGCGTCCCGCTGCGGCTCACGTGACGCCAGGGCTCGGAGCGCCGCGTTCTCTGCTGCCGCTGCCGCAGGCACTGCGCTGGCTCCGCGCAGCCCGGCCGGCCCCCACCCCGCCGCGCCCGCGCACCCGCCCTCCGGGCCCAGCCCAAACGGCCCGCCCACCCGGCATAGGCCCACCCTTCCCGCCCCTCCCCACTCACAAGAGACTTGGGACTGCACTTGGCAAACAGGGAAACTGAGGCTGACCCTAGCGGGAGCAGGCTCCCAGCCCTAGAGCATCCTGCCTCCCAGTTCTCGGCATTACAGAGCCTACTTCCGTAAGTCACACGGAAATGTCACCTGCTGAGGGTCTCCCTCCACACCCCACCCATCCCTATAACTACATATCGTGCGGGCCTCCCAGTAAAGTGTGCCCCTCCCCCCATGGCTGGCCTCCCCTGCCCCTGGGCCTGGCACAACTGATGGGTGAGCGGCGCTAGGACCCTTGTTGAGCAGGGTGAGGCTGGGGAGTCCAGGGGATGATCATGGGAGTGGGGTGCAGCACCTGCAGAGGTGATTCGGAGCCCCCCATCCCATGATAGGAACTGGGTTCTGAAAAAGTGACACTGGGTTCAAATCCCACCCCTAACAATAGCTGTTGGGTGACCCTAGGCACTTAGTCCTTTCCAGCCTCCAGGACCTGCCCTGCCCTGTCCTGCCCAGCAGAGGCAGAGTTCCCAAATCCTGCCCCGCTCCCCACCCCCTCAGCTCCAGAACTGCAGGGCCTGGGGAGGACAGAGGGATCCTCACAGGATGTAGGAGCTCAAGTTCTGCAGTTTTGCCTCAGGGGAACTATCCAGAGACCAGAGAAAACACCTTCCATGTTCCCTGGGGCCCAGAGAAAATGCCAGCTGCTGCCCATCTTTGTCCAAGCAAGCGAACTAGCTGGCTAGATCTGCCTGCTGCAAAGGGAGGTATCCTGGAGAATGGACAGCAGGCCACTCAGGGCGGAGGCCTCAGGGGGCCTTGCGGAGAGCATCTGCCTTGTAAAGACCCTGAGACCTTGATTCTGGAGGTCTAAGGGTAGTGGGGTCCTGCAGTGTTTGTTAAGCTGCAAGGAAATCAACGCCACAGCCAGGGCACCCCCTTCTCCCTCCCCATTTCCTGAAGTTGAGGCCCCGAGCCCGCTCAGTCAGAATGCCTGGGGAAGCCTGGGGGGCTGCATTTCCAACGTCCCCCTGTCTGACGGCTTCTCGGTGTGCTGTGCCTCCCTCTCTCCAGCCACCACACCATGAAGGGCCTTCACCCCAGTATACAGATAGGAAACAGAGGTGCAACCATTCCCCAAGGTCACCTGACCTGATTTAGAGCCTACTGGTGGGAATGAAAGGTGCAGGAGGAGAATCTGTTCAAACAGATGCCTCTAGGCAGAGTTGGGGAGAAGGAAGGGCCCCCACCCCATCTCTCTGAGGCAGAGGGGAGCCTGGGCAGACTGTGGCCCGGCCTCTCTGGCAGTTGCCCACCTGATGCTCAGGCCTGGCAAGGACTCCTAGCTGGCAGGGGCAGGTTATTACGTGGTGGCTCTTACTACTACTACTGAATCCTGCCCACCACACTCCTCTGCCGAGGAGGGGCTTCATTTCCCGGAGCTTCTTCACTGAGTTAGGCTGGGCCGCCAAAGAAGGGCAGGGAAGCAGAGCTGTCCGTCCTGTCCCGCCCTGTCCACTGGAGCCGGAGGAGCAGTCCTTGGGCGCATGGCTATCCCTGGGTGGCTCCCAGATTGACAGCCACCTTCCTGGGCCTCCCTGCAGCTGTGGGCCGCTGAGGATTCTTGGACTTGGCTGCAGCCCCAAGGGGTGGCAAGGGGCTCATTCCCATGCGACCAGGAGCACACTGAGGCTCAGGAGTGGGACTGGGACTTAGTTTACACGTGCCTCCATGTGAGGCACCGCGTCAGTGATTCCCAGTCTGGCGGTTCAATGGAATCATCTAGAAAGCTGGGTTAAAAATTTAGATGTGGGCCCCACCCCAACCTACTGCATAGTCTGCATTGCCAGAAGGCTTCCCTCAGGACTCTGGAGTGTTGCATAACCTCCTCCGGCAGAGCCACCCTTAAGAAACACTCACGCTTACATGAACAGCAGGCTCGCTGTGCCAAAGATGCTTCTAAGCAACCCCCAGGTCTGAAGCCCCTCCCTTAAGTCTGGAGCCTGCCCAGCAGGTGCTGAGGAGCTAGGCACCCTGTTCCAGGCTCCCACAGACAGACAGTGGGTGGGCTGGGATTGGGCAAACCCACAGGGGCCACCGGCGCTCAGCAGGGGTACAGGGATGGAAGGCGGAGCCTGGGTGTGACAAGCACATGGGGCCTGGGGTGGCGTGGTGGAGGCAGCCAGGGCGGGGCAGAATGTGGGACAGCAGGAGCAGGGATCCTTTTCCAGGTCTCTGGCCTCCAGCCGGAGCAGGCACTGCCCTGGTAGGAAACCTCGTAGGGGGTTCCGGTTGGGCACGTTTTAGCAAAGCCATTCTGTATTTTTAGCTGCTCAATGTGCTGGGAAGCAGCTTAGGTATCCAGTACTTGGAACCCCTCATTCTTCACATCCCAGAGCATGGGAAGAAGGGAGGACTCCCCGGCCGCAGGCGCCCCAGCTTCCCACTGCCCTGCAGCCAGTCCTGGCCTCTGTTGGGGTTCAGCTCCTCTCTGCGTGTCCTCTCCCTGCTCCAGTTCTTGCCCTGAGCTGGTGCTGACAGCTCTGCCAGGGACTCTGCTGCTGCCCGTCACAGTCTGGCCTGCTCCCGACTTGCTGCTGAATCACTGTCTCCCAGGGAGCCCCGGGAAGTTGGGGGGCAGGGCCAGCATCTTCCCTCACGGACAGATGCCAGAGGCCAGTGTGACGGAAAAGGCCTCCCAGGCTGTGTCCTGAGGGCTCCTGCCAGGCCCTTCAGCCTTCTCTGCAGCTGGTCCAGGGCTGACTAAAGCACAGGCACAGTGATCAAGTGTGCCAGGAAAGCATGAACACAGACTACAGGGGTCAAGCGGCACCAACCAGCAGGGGTCCCCCGGGGTCTACAGGCCCGATGCCAGAGCTTCTGCAGCCTGGCACCCCGCCCCCTCTACACAAGGCCGCGTGTCCCACCCTGTGCTGAATCTCACCCCTTGGCCCTTTCTCCTGCTGGGCGGCTTGTTTAAACTTAGGAGCTGCAGTATCCCCGCAACTCAAGGAACGGCTTCTTTCCCGGCAGATGCTGTGGACTGCGTTGGGGGGGCCCAGCCCTATTTTCACTTTGGGGCTCTCACAGACACCAGACAACCACAGGTCTCTGACCAGTGCTGAGTAGCAGGAACATCTCTACTGTTGTTGAGATGGGGTGGGGGTGTATGTGGGGCTCAGGGCGGTATATGTGGGGGCTGGTGTTTCACTATGCTCCCCAGGCTGGTCCTAAACTCCTGAGTTCAAGTGATCCTCCCGCCTCAGCCTTCCGAGGAGCCGGGACTAGCAGCGTGTATGCACTGCAATGCTCAGCTATGAGAACATTTATGCTCCCATGGAGTCGGCCTGCACTTTCATTCAAACACACCCAGAAGGGTGGCTTTTTTTTTTTCCTTTTCTCATTTCCCTTGGCGAGACATGATGTGCTCCTTTCCCAGACATTCTACTGAGATGGCCGGTGTTGGAAACAGCAAAGAGGGAGAGGCCAGAGGGAGGCGAGGAAAGGCATTTAATTCATGTGTTGGCCACCTGTGCTTGCACTTGACCCCTCTCCCTCCCCGGAGTATTCCCAGCATTCAGCAGGTGGTGGTGTGGCTTAGTGGTGGACCGTTTTTGCCCTGCATACATGAGGCCCTGGGTTTGATCCTCAGCACTGTAAAAAGAATGAAAGGACAAAATCTGCCGCCTCTGGCCTTCATTGGTCTGAGGCCTGCTGAGCAGGTATTAACCACTGACAAGGGAGGAGGCTAAGCTGGGCCAGCTCCTGAGGCCAGCGAGACGACGCTGACCCACAGGGCTCCCCAGGGACCGTGCGAGGGGCTTAGATGCAAGCGAAGGCTCCCTGCGGCTGGCTGGGGCAGGCAGGCGGGCAGGCGGGTAAGGCGTGGAGAGAGCAGGGAAGGCAGCTCAGCTGCGTGCGCCGGCCGCTGAGGCTCTGAGCTTACCGACTGTCAGCCTTGGCAGAAGAGGGTGCTTGGGCTTCCAGCCCGCTGTCCTCACCCTCTAGTCTGCTGGCTGACATTGGCCGTGTGGCCCGGGTGCCCATCTGCAGTGCTGCTGCTGCTGGGAACAGCCCTCACAGCCAGCAGGGTGCCAGATAGCTGACTGGGGGTCACCTTGAGAGTCAAGCGTCTCTGGGCTCAGGAGCACTGCCTAGACGAGGGGAGCTGGGGGCAGTGTGCAGCCTGAGCTGCCCAGGGAGTGACCTGGTGGCTCGCCATGATGCTGCAGGACACAGAATCCTACGGTGGGTGACCATTCAGGCAGGCACAGGAAAAAGGTGACAGGCTTGCTTGGGCCTGTAAGTTTGGGGTGCAGCCGGAGAAACAATATTCCTCTCTACATACAATGAGGTTACCTTTCTTTGCCCTTTTTTTGTGTATGTTTGGGGTTGAACTCAAGACCTTTGCATGGAGCTCCACGTCCAGCCCCCCACCCTCACCCCCCTTTCTATTCTTTATTGTGAAACAAGATCTTGCTTGGTCACTAAGTTGCCAGGGCTGGGCTTGAATTTGGGATCCTCTTGCCTCAGCCTACCAAAGGGAAAGCTAACATTCGGAGGCAACCTGTGCTAAAAGTTACAGGGTGGGGATACGCCAAGGGCAGACAAAAGAAGCTGGCTGTGTGGGTGGGGTCACAGGCATGCAGGTGGCTTCCCCAGGAGAGAGCGCTGCCAGATGAGGGAGTTTAGATCTCAAGAGAGGGCTGGGACTGGGAAAGCTTCAAAAAGGAATAAGCGGCTCCCAGTGGTGCGAGGCGTGGGGGAAAACGGGAGCAGGTGGGCAGCCTGGGGGAGGGGGCGGGGATTTGATGTCCAGCTGCAAGACCCAGGTTTCAGAATCAGGGGGCAATGTGGTCAGAGCCCTGCTCAAGGACGGTTTGGGGAGGAGGTAAACCACTGGGAAGCAGGAGCCACGGAGGCCAGCGCTGCATGTCAGCAGACCTAGGTTCCCAGCTCTGCCCTGCCCTCAGTGGCTGGTGGCCCTGGGAAAGCCTCTTGAAAAAACAGTGACACTTTCCATTTCTTTTTGTAGTACGAGGGGTGAAACCAGGGCCTTTGCACATGCTACAGAAGCATGCTCCTACTGAACTACACCCCGAGCCCTTCTAATCTTCTTTAACTTTGGGCGTAGGGTCTCACAAAGTTGTCTCATCTGGCCTTAGACTTGTGAGCCTCCTGTCTCAGCCTCCTGAGAAGCTGAGATTATAGGAGTATCCCATTGTGCTTGCCAGAACCTAGTGCTTTTCAAATGACAGGCCAAAACCTACTAGTGAGTTCTGAGGTTAATTCTGTGGGTCCAAATAAACATTTTTAAAACACAGACTTGCCGGGCACGGTGTCTAAGACAGGAGGATTACAAGTTCGAGGGTTGCCTGATCAACTTAGCAAAGTCCTGTCTCAAAGGCCATTGCTGGACTACCTGCCAAAACAAGCCTGGGAAAGTAGCTTGGTATTCCCTCGGTTCAATCCCCAGTACTGGAGAAAACAAATGAAATGTTCAGGGCATCAGTCATTATAAGGGAGTCAGTTGTTCTGTGAAACTTTGGTCTCAAATCTCTGCTCTCTGCCTGTCTGAGTCTGTCTGTGTTGGGTTTCAGAATAAATTGTGAACTTTATTTCTTCCTATGGCAGAAAAGTTTTAAACATACCATCAAATTCTCTGGGCCTCAGTTTTCCCATCCCTAAAAGGAGGCTACTCCAAGTGCCCCACTAGGCTGCTGTGAGAGTCCAAGCCCCTGGACCCCACCCAGCAAGGCGAGCATGTTCTGCCAGAGCCAAGTGGGAGGTGCTTCGGGTCAGCCGAGGCCTGGAGGGTGCTGGGGATTTTCCCACCCCACTCAGCCCCAGCTGGGTTTTTGTTCTGGCTTTTCAGAGCCTTTATGGGAATGGTCTCCAGAGGCAGTGACCTCCAGGCCAGGCAGAAGAAAGGGCTGAATGCTGTCCTTTGCTCCATGTGTGCCTGATCTAAATTGTTGCACTGAGCACTCTGTGTCCACAAGAATCTGCCCTTTCTCTGCAGTGCCTGTGTTGTCCAGGGGTCTGAGAATGAGCCCCATTGTGACCATGTGGACCGGCCAGAGAGGCCAGATTCCTGCCCTGGGTGAAAGTGCTGAGTTCCCGGAGAGAAGGGGTCTTGGATTCCCCCAGCCCATGTCCCAGAGAGGCTAAATGCTATGGCCATCACATCCTAGAAACTCCCTGGGGATTTTGCCTGTCTCTTATGTTCCCGGAGGATCGAAAGGACAAAGCGCTGTCTGTCTGTCTCCTCTGATGTGTCCAACACTGCGGCAAAGCCTAAACCTCCGCCTTAGGCACAGGCTCTACTGGATCGGCCTCGGAGCAGAGTTAGAAGGACCAATGGGTGGGTGCGGGTTACGTAGCCTCTCTGTTCCGACCTATGGAGCTGTTCTGTGGATCAAGCGGGGTAACTGCAAAGCTCTCAGAGCCCCACCTGTACTTGGGAAGAAGCCCAGCGCAACAGCCTGGTTCACAAGGGGCTGGATTTGCCTTGTAGAAACTGCTGAGTGGCCACCCTGTAGGCAGCGACTGTGTTAAGTCACTGGCCATGAGACAAGCAGCCTGGATTCCCACTCGTGTGCATTCCATGGAGTCCTGCCCAGACAGTGGCGGAAAAACACAAAGCTGATTTCCCAGGGTGGGAAGTGGGGCAGGGACTACCAACTTAGCCTCCTGGCCCGCAGCACTGAGTTTCCCCTCGGCCTCCCTAAGACCTGCCTCCAACCCCTATGGCCTCCTGGGACTGCCGGGGCTAGCCAGGACCTGGCCAAGACCCAGCCAGGAGCTGGTGACAAAATGCTGCCACGAGAGTCGGCTGTGACATTCTCAGAGAGAAGGGCAAGGAGGACCTTCCATGTTTACAGAGCTTCCCGTGACTTTCCCTTTGATTGCTCCCGCATCCACCCTCCGTCTGTCCGTCATCCACTGCTCCTCAAGCCGCCATCCACCAACCACTCCTCTAGCCATTAGCCATCATCCGTTCATCCACCCAGCATCTATCTGTCATGTATAGCTATCTCCTATCTATCTGTCTGTCTGTCCACTCATCTGTCCATCCATCCACCACCCACCCATCTGCTGTCCACACTCCATCCATGTCTTAGGTGCAGCGCCTGAAGCAAGAGGGTGTCAGAAGACACCGTTCCACCTCAGAGGGCCGGGGATACAGTTCAGTGGCACAAGCGTCTGCCTGGCAAGCTCAAGGTCGAGTTTGATTTCTGGTACTGAGAAAAAAAAGTATCCCACCTCAGAAGCCTATCATCTAGTTGAAGAGATAAGAAACACCCCAGAAAAGAACATATACCAATCACTTTGGGTGACACTCCCCAAAGCTTGGTCAAAAGGCTATCCTCACAGGAATTCCCTGGCTGGGGAGCATGGCATGGAGCCCTGCCTGGAGGGGGTGAGGGACCATTAGGAAGTTGGAGCAGAGGCAGGGAGGAGACGCGGGGCAGAGGGAGGGGTGAGCCTCAGTGCAGAGCAGGAACAAGAGTGGAATGTGTACGTGTGCCCTGGGAGCGAGGAGCCAGGAGACCCCAGAGAGGCCCTGAAGTGTGCGGAGCAGGGTGTGCAGCTGGGGCTGGACTGCAAGCAGAAGCAGTGTGGGGGAACCCACTAGTGACGCTGGCATAGAAGACCACGCCCTGGACATGGCGCGGTGCAGCAGCTATGTCTGTGGCCACTGCGCTGGGCCCGTCTGCAGAGTGTGCCTGGGCTGTGAGTACAAAACAGGTGTCACCAGCACCTCATCGATGAGCCAGGATGCAGTGGCTCCTGGGTCCCTAACTCTCCAGCCTTGGCTCAGCTGGACTTGTTCCTGCCTTGGCCTCTGAGGGAAACAGTCTTTGGAGCTGAGCAGGCCCTAGGCTGTCCCAGACACCTTGGTGCCACACTGCCTGGGAAGGCCAGTTCCTGGAGCTCTCCCAGTGCCTTTGACAGTGAGCACACCCTGCCCCTCTCAAGCTTCCTGGAGCCTGTATCACAAAAGCCCAAACACCGAGCACCTGGCACGCCAGGACTGGTGATAGCTGTTTTACAGCCTCTGAGGCAGGTAATTTTGCCCATTTCACAGATGAGGCTCACAGAGGTTAGGTAACTTGCTTGGAATCACACAGCTAGTGGCGGGCGGCTATGCACTCAGGGCAGGCTGTTTTTGACCACTGTAGGCACCTACTTGACCTCTCTGGTTTACACCTTCCAGGCCCAGCCTGTGGGGACTCCTCTACCAGAAAGCATGCTAAAGTTCTGGTCCCAGTGGCGCTGAGTGTCCCAGTCGGTCCCGTGACACCTAGCTGGCACAGTGTGGGGATGATGAAAACGGCCCCCACCATCCAACATGGCCACTGAGCTCTCAAAAGACGGCCATCATGACTCAAGCGGCAAACCTCAGCCCCACTCCATAACCCCGAAAGCCAAGGGCCAGGGGTGTCACTCCAGGGCAGAGGACCTGCTTAGCAGACGTGGAGGCCAGCACTAACAAACCCAAAACAAGCAAGTAAAAGCCCCGAATTTAAGTTCAATTAAGAGTTAAAGTGGAAAGGCCACAGTGGCTAGTGATTGTCCCTCCCCTTCCCTTCCACTCGGCTACACCCTAGGCCCACGAATGGCCATTTCTGGGATTGTGCAGTCTGGACCGATAGCTCCAGCCTGGCAGTCCGGCTACAGGGCTGCTGGGCTTACTCGGTAAGTGCGTTCAAATCCCGGCCCTGGACTGGGCTGTGGCTCGGCTGCAGAGGGTAAGCGCAGCATGTGCCAGGGGCCCTTGCTTTTCTCCCCAGCACCAAAGGAGACAAAGCAAAGGTTGCCCCTCAAGGAAAAAATAAAAACAGAAAATAAGTCCCAGGTCTACCAGACAATGTTTAGGGTCCCTGTACCCACTGACAAAGCAGACACTGTCCAACAGAACCCCTCATGGGGTCGAGGAGTATGGCTAAGTAGTGCCTCTCATGTAACCTGCGCCCAGCAAGGGTCCTGGCAAGGGTCAGTGGCAGGAAATGAAGCCATCTCCGCCATCTTCACCCCCGCAAACCATCCCTACCCCAGGCCCAGTGGCCCATTTGGGGGCTCCCTGGGGATCTAAGACTCCCTGGAGGGCCGAAGGAGGGTGCAGAGGGGTGGCCAGGAAGGCAGTGGGCTCTGCCAGAGGAGGGGCTCGGAAAGCACAGGGACACAGCCTGGCTGGTTGTGGTGGGGCCAAGGCTGCATTCCTGCACCAGTAAGGGAGAAAGCCGGGCTTTATGCGATGAAACCATTTTGGCCATGATCAAAGCTCTGGGGGTGCAGGTCTGGGGGACCCCAGTCCCATGGGAATGGCTATTCTGATTGCTTTCATAGTCCTTGGGAATCCAAGCATATCAGGCTAATAAGCCACAGGGGCCAGGCCCTCACCGAGCCATCCAAGGCCACAGGAGTGACAGGCAGCAGGAGGCCTGGCCAAGAGGCGGGCTGAATGAGGCTGCTCCACAAAGGCCAGGCGGCTGCCACGCTCCGAACTGCAGCCCTCCAAGTGCCGGCCAGAGGGGTTCTCCGCCAACGGCCTGGGCACCTGGGGCTCCAAGCCAGCTTGGGCCCAGGGCAGCCCAGGGGTGTCCTGATGGCTGGAGCAGGAGGCACACAGAGGAGCCTGGGATGGACCCAAACTGGGCTAGCCTAGGATGGGGGTCACAAGACCTGGCTCCTGGCCGAAGCCCTATCTCAATAGGCAGTGTGGCCCGGGCAGTGGCAGCTCTCCCAGGCTGCACGTGGGTCTGCATCCAGCAGCTTCAGGAGGGGCGTTACCTTCCTGTCCTCCTCCACCTGCGTTCCTGTCCTTGGGGTCCCCTGCCGGCAACTACAGTGAAGCAGCCCTTCACTACGATGCCCCTGCAGATTCCAGAGCCTGGCCAGGAGGCCAGGAGGCCTCCTTCCTCTACCAAATAACCCCTTCTGAGCTTCTGCTGCCACAGACAAGGCCCTGAGGGCCTCCAGGGGTGTGGGGTGGGCAGTTACCACCGGGTCGCCCTTCCCACCAAGGAACCCCTTCCTTCCCAAAGGCTGGGATGTGCAGTGAGGGCTGCAGCAGGACCTGGAGGAGGAGGGGTGGGAGGCAGGGCCAGGCCCCCCCAGGCACAGGCCACCAGGGGCTCTTGGAAGTCACCCTGCGCACAGTGGGAACCCACCAGCATTATCCCTGGGCTTCCTGGAACGCTTCCCAGCCACCGAGTGTGTGGGAGGCAGGAGCATGAGCCGCCATCATGCTCTTCACCCTGCCTCGGCATGCGCCAGAAGCAAATGCTGGTCTGCAGGGCCCTGCAGAAGCCCGCTGCTGACAGCAGCTTCTGGCCACCCTCCCTCAGCGAGGTCTTGCAAATAAACCCTGTGGTCCAATTCTTATCTCCACGTTGGCTCCTGGAGACTTGAAGAATGATTATCTCCCTTCTCCTGGCATTATTCTGTGTCTCAGGCATCACAAAGCGTCTCCCAACCACCCAATAAGATTCCCAGCCAGCAGAACCAGTCCAGTGGCCAGTGTGTCCTAGCAGTGGTGAAGTTTCCTGAGGCCCCTGACCCAGGAGACAGGTCCGTGGGTGCCTCTTCCTGTTTGGGCTGGGATCAGGCCAAGCCACTCATCTGCTGACCTTCACCCTGAGGCTTTCACAGCTTCACCCATCCTTCTTTGGTTGGCGCCTGCCTCTGCCTCCTGGAGTCAGACTCAAGGGCACCGCCTCCCACTCCCAACTGGGCAGAGGACAGCCCTTCCTGTCCATCGGCATGCGCTAGTAGTGGGGACACCCCCTCCTGCAGGCCCTAGAAATCTAAGTGAGTGGGAAATCAGCTGAGAAAGTTTGGGGAGCCACAAAAGCATTGGGCTTTCAGCCTCCAAACCTGGGGCACACCTGCTCCTGGGGCGGGCACACCTGCTTCTTGCTGGGCTGCATGACCTGAGACCCTGGTTAGGTGATGCCAGGGTACTCTGGGCTCCAAGGCTGGGACTAGGGGATCCCCTACTCCCACCCCCGAGGAGCTCCAGGTCCGGGGAGCTGCCAGCCAGGCAATGAGCGCTCTGTGGCACAACAGCAATGGGTCCCTGTCAGAAGGCCACACACTACCATGTGCTAAGCACTCAATGAGCACAGTGGCAAGACAGGGAAGAGCTGGGCTTTAGGCTCCATGGCTGGGAGCTCATCTTCACCACTTCCTGGCTTTGCAAGTCATGTGACCTCTTTGTGCCTCAGTGGCTCTATGTGCAATTTGGAGGAAATAACTGTATCACTTCACACAGTAAGTGCAAAAATGAAAGAGTTTAAAACACACAGCTGGCTTAGAAGGGTGCCACGCTGGTGAGTCTAATGAACGTGAGCTCGCAGCAGCCTTCTGGACCTTACAAGCCAACATCCTCACCCCTGTGGCCCCTCTGATGTGCCTCGGGAAACATGAGACTCAGAGAGCTTCCGCCACGGTGCACTGGGTACCTACTTTGGCTAGCACAAGGGATGCAATAAGACCCAAGCAGAGGCCATGATGGCTCTCAGGGCGGCTGCCACCTCTCAGCCAGATGTTGAACTGCTTGATTGCATCTAGTGTGTGCCACCATGGAGAAGCCCCTGGGGGGCGCAGTGGCAGGCCTCAGGAAGGATAAGTGGAGAGTTCAGGCTGGGCTTGAAAGGTGCCCTGCCTGACACACAGCTGGCAAGGGGCAGGGCCAGGATGTGGATCTTCTACGCCTGTGACTCTAAGGCCATCCTCCCGTCTCAACTCAGCTAGCTTCCTTGCCAGGAGCATTCCAAGAGGAAAAATGATTATAAAAAGCCAAGCTGATATCCAGCTCCTTCTGTACCTTCTGCTACATGGCCGGGCTGCTGGGACATCTGCATCTTACCCCGGGTACAGGTGGGACATTGCTGTGGCTTGGCCCCTTGGTCTGTTGCTTGTACCTACTGGCCTCCAAGAAGCCTGGCAAGAAGGGAGCCTTGCATTTGAAGTGGCGTCTTCCCATGACCCGGAAAGCCCAGCTACCTAGAGGCTGGTACAGACTGCAAGGTGAACACCCAGCTAGGCCGCTCAGCTCAATAGGCAGGCAAGGGGCCCCGATGAAATGAGTCCCTCCCGCCCTCGGCCCCGTTCCATGGTCAATCCTCCTCAGTGCTGCACAGGGAAGGCCAGACAGACTTTGATCCTGGGCTACAGAGCAACTTGAACAGGGGCCAGAGCAGCAGCTGAAACTACTGGAGGGTCCGGTAATCGAGGCAGCCAATCGGTGGACAGGGACTCATTCCCTCGGGACACACATTTCATCTTCTCAGACAGGAGCACGGAAAGGGGTGCTAGTGGGCTCTGCAACACTGGCATTTGGGAGGAAGAGAAAACCTCGCTGGGCAGGGTGGGACACACTTAATCCCAGCACTCTGGGAGACTGAGGCAAAGAGGACTGAAAGGCCGACTTCAATGCAGCTCAGTGCAAAGGCCCTAGAGTGTTAGTCCCAAGTACTAGAAAAAAAAAATAGAAAACCTCCCTTTGGGATCCTTCCAAGGCTGTGGGAATTTTCTGAAATTGGATGGTGGTGATGGCTGCAGAACTATAAATGTACTAATAATCACTGAATCAGGTGCACAAGCAAAACATGTAAATTTTAATTATGCAAATTACACATTAGTAAGGCTGTTTGTGTAAAAGAGGAACCTCCCCAACTCTTACCTCCAAGCCACTTCCACCAAAACGGCCTCCCTGTGGCAGTGAGGGCCACGTGGCCTGAAGCCATCTGACTGCGCTCCTGATTTACGATTCTCTGGGAGACAACGGAGCCAGACTGTGGCTGCTGGAAGGGGCCCAGCTTCCGGGTCCAGAGCTAGCATCGTTGTATCCGTCTGCACTCTGCAGTGTGGTCCCAAAGGCTGGGACCCAAGGACCCGAGGGCTCCTGAGCCTCGCACCTTCTGGCACCCTAGGAGACTTCCTCTTGTGGAAGGCACTGTCAGCCGGAACTGCAACGCACTCCCCCAGGGGCCCAGATTCAATCATTCTGGCTTCTTGTCACGTGAAGGGTCCCCCCGACCTTAGAGCTAGTCACCTGGCACAACTCTAGCTAGCGCCTCTCTCCTTGGCCGCTGTGTGGTCAGCTGGGGTGAGACCAGGTATTGGAAGAGGAGGCTTGAATGCAGCCCCTGACACAAACCAAGAGCTAACACGACCAGTATGAGCCAAAGCTTCCTTATCTTCCAAAAGGACCACGAGCCTCACAGGCATGCACTGATGGCCAGACAAGACAACCTGGGCTCAAAGTCTGGCACTTCAGGCCCGGTGTGGGCCGAACCTGCAGGCTTCAAGCAGAGGCTGGCAGCTGTAATATCCCATCCTGCCGTCTGGTGGAGCCAGATACACACAGAGCCATGCGTTGAGGGCTCCCAGTGAGCCGGTTACAGTGGAGCCTAAACTCCCTCCAACACCGTCCACAGCCAGGCTAAGCAGCTTGTTGTGAAGGGGACGGGGTCACAGGATACACTGCCCTATACCAGCGGGTCCAGTCTCCAAAGCCATCAGCTCCACTCTTGACCCTGGACGCTGTCTGCCTGGAATTTCCTTCAACCCTGGATCAGCTGCAGCATCCAAGATACCCTGGCCTGGAGGCCCCCTCTACACCTCTTCAGTAGCTGGCTCTGCCTGAGTCACACCCTCAGGGGGCCTCTCTGCCCACCTGGCCAGGCTGGCGTGTCACTGCTGATGGTCCTGGACCTAGGTAGTGCCTTCTCCACTACACTGGCAGCTGTTATGTGCCTATCTTCCAGGCAATACACTGAAGTTTTGAGAGGCTACGTGATTACCAGGCCCCACAGAAGGTTGGAGAGGAGCCGCGCTCCAGCTCGAGCTGGCCCTGGTGTGTTCTCCTCCCGCTGTGACTGGGATACCCCATGGGCTGGGGTGGGCACTGTCCAGGACCTTACACCTTCACCCTGGTGCTCAATAAACTCCTGAATGAGGCCAGGTGTGGTGGCACATCAGCACTGAAGGAGGCCGAGACAGGAGGATCCCAAGTGTGAGCACCACCTGGGTAGCTTAGAGATCCTGTGTAAAAGGGGGACTCTGATAGTGTAGCTCAGCGTGAAGACCCTGGGTGTTTCAATCCCTAGAACCACCCCCCTACACACACAAAGAAAACCTAAATGACCATGGGCCTCCCTCCTGCATGCTACAGAGAAGGCTGCTGTAAACTCAAGTTCTAGGTCAGGCTCCGTGTTGGACACTCAGCGGAGGGGAAGCCACCTGGAAAAGGGACACGGAGCCAGTTGTAATGTGGCAGGGGATGAAGGTCACCCTTGGGTTCAGCTGGGACTACCACTCCACCTGGAGTCTCCAGCAGGCGCCAAAGGAGAAAGCACACTTCTTGCGTGTCCCCAAAGACAAGGATCATCTCTATCTGGACCGGGTCCCATGGGCCTCTGCTCCAGAAGCCCAGACCATGTGGGTGGTGTGAAGTCCACTCCCCTCAGCTTACCCACCCAGCATGACGACCAGGCCATAGGAGGCCTTGCTCCCAGGGCTGACAGGCCTTTCAAGTGGGCTGGGCACAGTTTCCTGTGGCACTGTCCTGCCACCTGCCCACCCAGGATGAAGGGGCTGTGGCAGGGGGGCAGAAGCCCCACAGCTCCCTACCCAGCCCCCTTGGCCCGCAGCCCCTTGTCTAGCCAGTTGTCTCCCACCCATCACACAAAGAGGCCATCTGTGCAGTAGCCGGTGGTGGCTGTGCTGGGGAGAGTTGGGCCCATGTCCCGGCCAGCTGGCTGGGGTGCAGAGATGTGGACAGCGAGGGTCTGGCTTGCTACCCCACTCTCAGTCCCCTGGTGCCTGCATTTGGGACAGGGCTTCAGGAGGCTGGTGGTGTCTGGCGGCAGGGCTGAAAGAGGCAGCCTTCCCCCTGTGCAGCCAGCAGCGGTCGTGGGAGGGTCCTGGAGCGAAGGGATCAGTGCAAGTCTCGTCCCAGCTCCCACCTTCAGCTCAGCTGCTGCTGCCCCTCAGCCCTGCCTGAGCAGGGTGAAGGGGAAAGAAGCCTCTCTGAGCATCTTAGATAGCCCTGCAGAGCTCCTGTGCGCCCCCCACTGTCCGCCAGGCAGTACTGCCAGCATGGGGCCTGCTGGCCGCCTAGGCATGAAGCCCAGCCCTTCAGCCACAAGCAGAGCTGGGTGCTGTCTGCCATGCCTGGAGTTAATGAACCCAGCTCAGATTTCAACCCCATGGCAGCCTGGAGCTTCAAGTCCACTGGCCAGAGCAAGCCCCAGCACCTGGTAGGTGCTCCGTGATGCTCGCTGAGGGAAGGCAGGCCCCGCAGAGACTCACTCTTTCCTGGGGCTCTCCCAGGGCTGCCCGAGTACTCCCAGGAAAAGGAAGGGATGGGGTGGGCACTGTGATTCATCACTGCTCCGGGCTCCACACGCATCTCCTGTCACTTATCGGCACCCAGCTGTGACTGTGCAGCTTACAGGGAAGGGAGGGCCACGTCACCAACCCAAGGTCATGCTGTTGGTCCCTAGGCCACCTGGACTCTAACCAAGCACCTGCCTTCTGAGGAGGCGGACCCCATGTCTGCTGGGCATGAGGACATGGGGTGCACAAGTGCCCTGGATTCCCAGTGCGGCCCATCTTCGTGCTGTCCTCCTGCTGGGCTGAGGCAAGGCTGACAGTCCTTCTGTCCTCCTGGCTCTGCTCTCCCCAGGGGAAAGGCAGGAGCTGCCCCTTGCCTCCAGGGCACCCCCCCGCCAGCTGGTCCAGGATGAACCCCCATGTCAATGGAAGGGGGGTAGAGAGTCCCCAGACAGCAAGGGCCCTGGCTCTGCCCTCAGCACCACCGCGGTCCCCAGTGCTGCCCGCCTGGACCCCTCCTCGGAAGCCTGCACCGCCCTCCACGTCCGCTCTCAGCCACTTCCACCGCTCTGACCCAGTCTGGCCGCCTCCGGCCTCCTCCCAGGCCGGCTTCCCTTTGTCCATCCCTGTGTCCCAAGCACAGGGCAGGTGGCAGGGCTGCTGAGCGTTGGGGTAGGGGCTTTCCCTGCGCAGGGAGGACCAGCACAGGCTGGATCTGGCCGGGGGCCACACGCTTCTTACCCCAGGTCCCCTGAACACTGGGGCATTGTTCTAGGTTGCAGCAGAGGGTGACTCTGCGGCTCTGGGGCTCAAGAACAAAAGCCAGCCTGGCAGGGCTCTGCCCCTCCCTTGCAATGTCAAGAATTAATCAGGGTCCCAGCACTTCACTCAGAAGGAATGTGCTGAGTGGGGCGGGCGGACCGGTGGGTCCACCGTGCTCCCAGAAGCAGGGAGCAAGAGGCGCTCACGGGCCATCGCTCCCCGTGGGCTGGCAGCAGGCCTGACAGGGAGACACAGCGTGCTCCTCAGCTTCCCCATTAATGATGTGTGCCTTTGCATGTGTCTTCCCCCGCTTTGAGCTGAGAGCAGAAGCCAGCAATGGCAAAAGGAGGCGGGAGGCCCAGCCTTATCGAAGCAGGGCTTGAAGGGCTGGCAGGGCTGGGGGGCTCATGCGGCATCCTCAGCTGCCTTCTGGGCCTTGGGTGGTGCGGCCCATGGGCCTGGTTCAGGCGCTTTCCATGCGCCAAGGTGCCACCCTCACAGGGCCTTGGAGGTGGGGACTGTTAATTGCCCCACCCTACAGATAAGGACACTTCTGCCCACAGCGTCTGTGTCTCCTCAAATTCATGAACTCCTGATGCCCAGTGTGAGGGCACAGGGGGTGGGGTTTGCAGGTGATCAGCTGTGAGGATGGGACACCATGGGGGGTGGGTATGTTATAAAGGAGACCCCAGAGCACCTGTTTCCCTTTAGCCACGGGAAGGTGCAGCACAGAGATGGCCATCAGTGACGCAGGGGTCTGGCCAGGGGCTTGTGCTAGGACTCCTGGCCCCCAGACTGGGAGAAATAAATTTCTGTGGCTGTTGAGATACCTGGGCCCTGGTATTCATGATGGCAGCTCAGATGGACTAAGACACACACCATCCACAAAAGGAAAACAGACAATCAGGGGAGGGAGGCCAGTCCCCCACCTACCCTGCTGGGGATGCTTGGCTGAGGAGACTGCAAAACCACAGGCGCTCCAAGTGTGAGAGGGGCCTGGGCCAGCCTGCCAGCTCCCAGCCAGCTGGGTGACTTCCGGGAGGTACCTCATCTCTCCGAGCCCTGCCCTCCACAGTGAAACCACGTCACAGTCACACTTAGCAGGTGAGAAATCATGAGATGAATGACATGCTCACTCACTCAGCAGACAGCACCCCAAGGACAGGCTCTGGGCCAGGTACTGCCCTGAGAGCTGGGGATACGGCTGTGGGCAGAGCGGGTCCACATCCTACTTCTCTGGAGTCTGCTGCCTTCTGGGGGTAGGGAGCGCCACACGCAGCAAGCGTCATCTGCTCAGGCGGCTAGGACAAACCTTTACTGTTTCCAGTAGCTGGTGCACTCTAGTTCTGTCTCACATGAAGGAGGGCCAGGGGCTTCACCCAAGCCTCTTGTTTATTTGTGGTACTTGGGATCGAATCCAGGGGTGCTCCAACCCTGAGCTACATCTCCAGCCCTTTTCTTCACTTTTTATTTAAAGAGAGCCGCACCAAGTTGGCCAGGCAGGGTTGGAACCTGCACTTATCCTGCCTCACCTCCTAAGTAGCTGGTTGAGACTTTTTTATAAGGGCACTAATCCTATTTATGAGAGTAAAGCCCTCGAGATTCAGTCATCTCTGCAAGGCTCACCTCTGAATACCACTGCATCAGTATCAGACTCCAGAATACCAATTTAGCAGGGACACCCCATCCTAATCATCGGAGTTAGTAAGCAGGCCAGAAGGGAGTGAGTGTATACTGTGTAAAGAAAGAGGAAGCCAGGAGCAAGTGTGAGGGCATCTGCAGCAGGAAGGCTTGGCCAACCTCAGAGAAGCCATGGAGCAAAATCTGGAAGGAGCCATGGAACCAGGCAAGGGATCCCTCAAGGGCGTGGTGTGCCAGGGCCGGGAAGGGACAGTGCAAAGGCCCAACACTGGATACAAGGCTAGCGGGTTTGGTTAGAGGGCGGGGGCGGGCTCAGAGGAGGGGCCGGCCCAGTGACTGGAGCGACCTGGTCTGATCACAGTGAGGCAGGGAGAACCAGGGAGACCAGATGGAAGTCTGGTGGGGGCGGGGTATGGATGCACAGTGAGGGAAGGGCCTGTAGGGTCTGTGGCAGGGTTGGGTGGAAGGTATGAAGCAAAAGACTTGTGCTACAGGAATGCTGGAGTTGGCATCAGTGCCAGGGGCCTGAGAAGAGCAGCCTGCTGTGCACTTGGCAGTGATGTGTGGGTCAGTGTTCATGGTCAGAGGGGGGAGGGCAGGCCCTGAGCAATCTTTCTGGGGGACCCCCTGTGCCAAGCCCAGCCAGATGCCTGGGAGGAGCACCCTTTCTGTGCAGGGCAGTCGTCTCCAGGAGCATCCACTGGCGGGGCAGACGGGCTGGCTTTCCAGCCAGGGGTCAAGTGGAGGCTGCTCCCCACTTCCTTTCTTCCCAGTCTGGGCGGTCACGGACCCTGAAGGAGGGAAAAGGAAGACAACCTCCTGCCCCAGCCCCTTGAATTCTCCAGGGGCCCTGCACAGCCCACTTGAAAGAGGCTGGGGGTTATCTGCAAAATTTCAATTAAGTCCAGAGGCTTTGATAACTTGATAAACCAGTCCACAGCTGCCCAGAGTCAAAACACACTGTTACCTGATCCGTGTTTATGTTTCAGGACGGAGGGAGGGGTAGGTGCAGTGGCTGGGACAGTGTGCACAGCCTAAGACGGCGGGTGGTATTCTTTATGTCTACAGTGCTCCCCAGAGCCTCATGCAGTCACAGGTGGGACTTCTTCAGAGGGGGCTGGATCCAGGGTGTGTGGCGCTGGGATTGATTAATGGAGCAATGCTGGGATCGAGGGCAACAGCACTAAGGGTGTGAGCGCTACCCGCCCTCAGTGGCTGGACAAGACACAGGGATAGAAAGAGCTGTGGTTCCCCCTCGCTTGCTTTGCTACCTCCCGCCCTCCATGAACTGTTTCTCTCTGCGATGCCCGTCTGCCACGCCACCCTGCCCTGGAGCCCGCCGATTATGGACTGAAACCTGCACAAACTGAGCTAAATAACCTTTCCTCCTTCGCCTTAGTGTGTTGGGTATCCTGTCTCAGCAGCGAGAACAGTAACTAAGGCAGTGGGGCAGGGACTTGGCTGACGTATAGGCAGCCTGTGGGCCCAGGTCACAGACCGGGCCTGGCTCTCTGCCAGGGAGCAAGCACACTCTAAATTGGTGCCCAGGCCCTGTCAGCAGGTCTCGGGGCAGTGGAGATAGTGCCAGGGCTGGGCGATGAGGAGCCCCCTGAAACTGCCCACGGCCTACCCCACTTTCTAGGTCTCTATTCTGCCTTGCGGATGGATGAGTTCCTTTTCTCAGGCCCACTGCTTGACAAACTAGTGGTGGACTGGCCTAGGCAGACAGTACCTACTCCAGAAAGAGGCAGCGGACCTCTGTTGCCATGGTGACTGGGGATGAAAAGCTTTCCGGTCCATCCCTGCAAGGGCCAGGCTGTGCTCCGTGGGACTGTGTGACAGTCCACTCTGCCCCCCAGGCAAGTGCTGACCACGTGCCAATGGACCTGACCGCGTTATCTCAGTGAGCCCGCTTGCCTACCCAGGTGTTAAGCATTATCTCACTTTAGAGTTGGGAAAACAGGCAGAGAGGCTGAGGGAATGGTCAAAGATCACAGAACCTTGCCAAGCATGGTTGCCCATGCCTGCCATCCCCGCGCTGGGGAGGCTGAGGCAAAGAAACACAAATTTGAAGCCAAATTGGGTTACATGCAAGTTCAAGATCAGCATGGACCACACAGCAAGACCCTGCCTCAGAAATAGAGCAAAACAACCCAAAGATCACAGGGTTTAAATGAGCGGCCATGCTCCACCATCACAGAAACACACAAAACCGCGGGCTGCTGGGCGGCTCCCGCATTGCACTGTGGGCGCGGGCAACAGCCCCATCTATGCAGTTGCTGCAGAGAGCAGAGGTTGGTCCCAGGGACCCCCGCAGAGTCAGCTGCTTTTGTGGCCAAACACCTGCTACTTCACCAGTGCCCATTCCCTGGCTGGCCTCCGCTCTAGCCCACACCTCCCAAGCACACAGGACAGGCCTGAGCTGCTACTTACTCTTTTGGGGGGTTGACGTCCTCAGGTCGGGCCTCAAAGAACCGGAAGACCTCATCGCACTGTGAAATGTGAGGAGGCAGTCGGACGAGTGCCTGAGGAAAGACAGGAAGAAAAAGCATTAGGGGGACAAAATGGGGACAGGAAAACCGAGTCAACCTGGGCTGGTGTGGCGGGCAGTTCAAGGCCTGTGCCACGGAAGACAGTCAGCCCAGCACCCACCTACCCAAGCACAGCTCGTCAGTAAGTGAGCCAGCTCACTAATGAAACAATTATCCACCTACCCATCCATTGGCTTCACTAAAAAGCCAAAGAATCAACCACCCGATTAATCAATAAACCAACAAAACAGCTAAAAAAAGATCAATTAAAGCAGGTGTGGTGGTGTAGGCCTTTAATCCCAGCACTCCGGAGGCTGAGGCAGGAGGATGTGAGTTCAAGACCTGCCTGGGCTACAAAGTGAGCTCAAGGCCAGCCTGAGCTGCATAGAGAGACCCTGTCTCAAAAAGAAAAAAAAAAAAATCAATTAGCCAACTGATCAGCCACCCAGTCAATAAATCAACCAACCTTTTCTATCAGCAAATCAGCAAACTGAACAGCTGTCTAGAAAAATCAATGGCCAGTGAACAAACCTTGGGTTTCAGGGCCCTCGGGACTGTGGCTGGTCATTCTACATGAGCCCTGTGGGAATCTCTCCCACCCCCAGAGTAAGTCCCTTAATATCCTTAACCTAACCATGTGAGGCCTCGACCTAGCAGCCTCCCATTAGTCACCCTCCAGCTGCACCAGAGTCACAGTCCCAAGCCCCTGGTCCCGGGACTGATTATGTAAGGACAAACGGACCCCTGCTATGGAGAACGGCAGGTGCTATGACTGGTCTGCTGATCAGCTAAGACCCAGATGGGGGCGGATGTTTCAGGAAAGAATCTGTGAAGCTGCGCTCTGAAGGATGGGTAAGAACTGGGGCGGGGGGCAGGAGCTGGGCGAAGGTCACTGGAGGCCAAGTGCACAGTGAAGGGAGGCAGGCAGGGGCCTGATCTAGAGTGCCTGCCCGGGGCCCTTGGAGGAGGGCACAGGAAGGGTTCCAAGCACACGGTAGAGTGGGCACAGCTTTGGGGCAAGCAGAGAGGACAGCAGTGGTGTCCTCTGTGGAGTCACTGGCAGATGAGCCTGTCATGCAGGGAGGGAGGCTGTGCCGGGAGAGGGCACAGCAAGATGACTGCCACTGCACAGCACCTGGCAGCAGCACATGGGAGCCCCGGCCTGGCCACTCCCGAAAGAGGGGCGGGAGGTGAGGGTGAAGCTGCGCTGGCTCCCGTCTTCCTTCAGGACAGGAGAGAATGCTGGGACAGGAGGGACCACAGCCAGAGCAGGGTAGGGGCACAGGGACAAGGCGCCCAGGCTGGAGCCAGCACAGGACAGTAAGCCAGGACAGTAAGCCAGGACAGCGAGCACAGCTGTGAGATCGGCTCCTGTCCCCTGCTATGCCAGGATAAGCTTCAGAGGCAGTGCCTAACACAGCAGCTTCTGAGGTCCTCCCCCTCGGGACAGTCCCGTCCCCACACTGCAGGTAAGAAAACAGAGGCTGCCACAGGGTGAGGAAGGGGCACAGAAACATGAGCTTCGCACAAGCATGGACTTCGGCCTGTTCTGCTGATTGTACCCCAGATCCCAGCAGAGTACCTGACACTGAGTAGCCGCTCAATACGGTTTAATAAACAGACAAGCCAGGTGTAGTGGTGCCTGCCTATAATCCCAGCACCCTGGAGGCTGAGGCAGGAGGACTGCAAGTTTGAGTGCAATGTGGGCCATTTAGTGACTCGGTGAGACCCTGACTCAAAAAATAAAAAAGGGCTGGGGATGTAGCTCAGTGTAAATCCCTAGTCCTGAGGTGGGAGTGAATGAAAGAATGAAAAACATGAATGAACAGATGAATAGGGCTTCAGTGTCTAGAAGCCTAACGTCTAAGTGGGACATTAAAATGAGGCAACCAAATAAGTAAGTGCACGTGGTCTTAGGGTGTATTGATAGGATTAAAACACTGAGGAAGGGGGACCCCTGGTTTAATTCTCCTCTGGGCTGGTTCGGCTTCCAGCACCAGCTTCCTACCAGGAGGCCCTTCCAGATGCCGAACCGACACATAAGTGAGACAGGACAAGAACAGACAGTCCGGGGCTCTGCAGTGAGAGCATCTGCAGCTCACAGCGCCTCCTCTGAGAGCCCAGGGAGCTGTCAGCAGCCAGGAAACGGACGCCGCACAAGAGCGAGCGCTAGGCACCGTCCAGGCTCTGGTCATCCGTCAACAGTGAGAACAGCTTGGCTGTGTGGCAGGGGACCACACCTCGCTGTTACAAGGTGGGGAGGACACAGCTCTGCCTTGGTGTCTCTGCAGTTTGTCCTGGAGACAGGTGTCACCGCCTCCACCTACAATGAGAATGCTAAAGCAGGTGTGGGGGTGTGGGACCCCAAGTAAGTGACAGAATCCAAGCCTCTTCTCAGCACGCAGGATGGGGGCGCTTGTCCTGGAAGGGGCCGAGTTCCACTGAACTCCTCTTTTCTCCCCAGCAAGGGGAGAAGAGGAGGAAAAGCTGAGGGAGACAGGCAGCTGCAGAAAGGGAGAAAGAGGGAGCGTGGACAAGAGAGGCATGGTGGGCACGTGCTGGGGGCGCAGGTGGCACCAGGAGGTGTCCCAGGGCGCAGGGGCAGCCGGGAAACCGTCCCACTGTCTGCCAGGGTGACCGCTCCAGAGCCAGGAGGCGGCGACAGGGCAAGAGAGAGCAACTCCCCCAGTCCGGCGGGCTGCAGCCCTTTCCGCTGGCATGCTTGCCCTGGACGCAGCCTGGGGCCCTGGCTGATCTGCACCGTGGGGAACAGAGGGGCTCTTCATGCTGCCAGAACAGCATCGGGGCAGGGGATGCGTGGGCTGTGAGCGCCTCAGACAAAGAGGGCTTTTGGGGGACTGGCGTGGCATCTTCAGTGAACAGGGGGCCCACAGGCAGCAATCTGGAGGGCTCGTCCCAACTTCAGGAGGACAAGAGGCTCTCAGCCCAGAGCATTTGTCCTCGGAGCTGCTGGCAAAGGCCACTGTGGCCCAAACAGAAGGCAAGAGAGGCTGGTGCTGAGTGGTGTATCCCTGGGGCTGCGCCAGCAGTGACAGCCACTGTGGGAACCCTCAAACCCAGCTGTTCTGGAAGAGCGAGGTGGGGGTTGGGCCGTGGTGCCTCCAGGGGAGCACTGCAGGCTCAGGGCTAAGGCTCATATGTATGCCAGGGGCCGGGTTAAGCCAAGCAGACGCAGGCTCGAGTCTGCTCCACCAATTCCGGGCTGTGCGGTACAGATGCATCGCCTGCCTGCTCAGCTCTGTGCGACTGCTTCAGCATGGCATCTTCCACCTTTTAGGGTGACACATGAGTGGGCAAGTATGGGGTGCACACACTGGGTAACTGTTACCTTTATAATGTTGCTGTCACCTCTGTCACTGTTATTTGGGTAAAAGCAGAGATGCACAACCGAAAGAGTGCTGGAAAGCATTAGAGGACCTCAGTTCCAATTCCAACTCTGCAGTTATTTGCTGGGTCAGCTGGGTGTGGTGGCACATGCCTGTAATTCACAGTACCCAAGGAGGAGGCTGAGGCAGGAGGACTGCACGTTCAAGCTCAGCCTGGACAAACAGTGACTCAGTGAGACCTTGTCTCAAAATAGAAGGGAAGGGGTGGCTGAATCCCATGGGCACATTGACACAGTGCCCTGAAGGTCCCCTGTTCTGGCCTACGGGATCACCCTATTCATTAGAATAGCAAAGCCTCTGCGAAGTCCTGTAGGGACCTAGTTTAGGCTAAGTTCAAACTAACAGGACATCTTGGGAAGCTGACCCATTGAGACATCCCACTGACTCCAACAGCAGAGCAGTGATTTCCTGCAGAAGGAACTAAAGCCCAGCTGACTTAAAAATTCCCCAAGGCAATACAGCTAGTAAACAGCAAAATTTTGCACCCCGTGTCTGAGTCCAGACCCCTGCTCTGTCTGACTCTCGCTGGGTACAACCTCCCACATGGTATATGGGGCGTGGCTGTGGCACCACCCCGTGGAGCACAGTGGGTGCACTCAGGTCAGGGGCATTCTGGGGCACCTCCCGGCTCCGGAGTGCAGACAGCACCACTGGGGTGCACACCTTTGTCTGCTCTGTCGGTCAACCTGGTAAGTTCACTCCTGAGAGGGCTCCGACTCAGGGGCAGGGGGGCGGGGAGGGGTCCCACTGGCACCAGGCTGGGGAGGGACTTGCATGAGCATGACCTCATGCCCTTGGCATCCCTATTGGATGCCCTCGCCTGACCTCAGTCCCCTGGTACTGCCATGCTGAGTTGGGTGGGCAAGAGGAGGTCTGGAGACATGGGCCACAGTGGGCAGGGACCTGGCTGAAAGGGCTGAGGAGAAGTGCTGAGAGTGTCCTCCGGGTTTGGCATCAGCTCCTCTGCCAATGGCCCCTCTGCCAGCCTAAGCTGCCCCTGGGTCTCCAGCTCCTGCCCCTCAAGACTGTCTTCCCAGCTGCGGCATCCTCTATGAAGATGGTACCGATTGGAAAGGCAGAGGGTGGCTGCAGGCGTGTCTCCAAGCCCTAGCCTTGGACACAAGGGGCAGGGGCTACACCACTCTGGTCTGTCACCATCACCCCCCGGAAGCCCCACACTTTGGGGGATACCAGGTCCAGGGCAGAAGACAGAGTCTCGCATTTGGGAGGATCAGGGGGTCCTACTTTGTGTGTGACAGTGAATGTCACCCTCTTATAGCAATGCCAGTGTTACTTGATGGAAACTGGACAGGGAAAGGCCCAGGTGCCATGTGTGTGTGTGTGTGTGTGTGTGTGTGTGTGCCACACGTGCGGGTACATGCTGGGGTGATGGCAATCTTGCCCATCTGGCCTCCTGTTGTGCTCCCCACCCCAAGCCCTACCCCAGCTGTCCTTTCCAGATCACCACCCGGAAAGCTGGCGTCTCTAGAACTACTTCTGAAATCAGTTTCATATGGTGTCCTTTGCAGCACCGAGGATTGAATCCAGGGCCATGCATGAAGCTGCATCCCCAGCCCTCTTTTATTTTGAGATAGGGTGTCACTAAGTTGTCTAGGCTTGACTCAGACAGGATTGTCCTGTCTCAGCCTTGTAAGGAACTACACAGCAAAGCTGCTGACCTCATGGCAGCCAGGAAGCAGAGAGGGTTGGAAAGAACCAGGGAGAGAGGAAGGGCTGGGGACAGGTTCTGCCTTGGGGCCACACCCTGGTGACTGCTTCCAGGGGCCCTGCCTGCTCACAGCTCATGTAGCACGCATGGACTGGTCCCTGATGAGGTTAGCGTCCTCATGATCACATTGCCCCCATGAGACTGGGGGCACCTCTGAGGTCACCTCCTAAGGCGTCTCAGCAGTGACCACTCATGTTGTTGACAGACACTGGCGGGACACCCTTTGGGCCTGGCTTGATCACAGATGAGGTCTCTGCAGGGTCCCACGAGCAGCAGAGATGTCACTGCCACGCGAAGGCAGTGCAGCAGAGGAGGCAGGGAGCTCTCTAGGTGAGGGACAGCATGGCGTCAGCCTCCCCAGGAGCCACATGGCTTCTCCAAGGAGTGACTTAGTGTGTCCCCAGGAGGTGGGCTAGCTCAGCCCAAGGTGGAGGCCTGGCCAGCAGGCCGGGGCCTGCGGTCTGGTGAGCTGGATTCCAGAGACAGAAGCCAACGCCTGAGCAGCACTTGGAAGAGCCCACAGTGGGCCTGGCTGAGACGCCGCCCCACTCTCAGGGGCGGTGGGCCTCCTGCGAGAGCTCTCGGGAGAACAGGGAAGAGGTCTGCCTCCTCCTAGGCTGGCAGTGCCCTTCCAGGGTCTGCCGGGGAGATGGAGCTGTTCTACTAACCAGGCTTTGCTGATGATAAGAGCACTGAAGAGAAGAACAAACGGACTTCCTGTGCCTCAGGGTCCACCCCCAGCCACGCTCCTCACAAGCCCGGCCACTCTCAGAACAAGGGCCACAAGAGAAAGGTCGCCCTCCCCCAGGGACAGCCAGTGATGGGCCGAGAAAAACCCCACTGGACATGGCTATCAGGACGAGGATCCTCACTGTGTAACAGCCTCAGCTGGGAATCTGGCAAGTGGGGATAAAAAGGTGTGAGCCCGGGCGGGGAGGGAGCTGGAAACGCCGAACCCCTAGGCGCTGACCTCCAGGTGGGTTCAGCCTTCCTGCCCCCATCTGAGTGCACCCCGCCCCTCACCCCTGACAGCAAATGTGCCACAGGCCGAAGAACACATAAACCAGCTTTTAAAGCAGCGGAAATGTCACCAGGAAATGAGGCCCCATATAAATGTCCTAATGGACAGGGTGAGCGGGCTGTTCAGCCGTCCTCACACACGCTATTTTATCCCCAGGAAAAACTGCAGGTATGTGCATTACCCACAGGAGCAGGGGACACGGAGTCACATGTAAAACCGTTAGTCTGAAAGCCTTCGACTTGTTGGGAAGTATTAAACAGTAACCACACAACCATGCTGCCCATTAACGAAACTACCGAATTAAAGAAATGCCTTTATAACCCCTTTTTGATAGACACTTGGCTTCAAGCACCACATGAAACAAGTGCCCGGCTGGAGCCTGGTAAATTTTCCATGATGCTAATCCAACCAGTTCCACAGATACTTACAATTATCCTTGATATTTACGCTGAGCAACCAGAATTAGGTAAGGGACTACCTGGCCGCTGGAGGGCGGGCTGCCCACAGTCTGGGGACGTGCACTGCGTGGCTAGACTCCCCACATCTGCATGCAAGCAGCCCCACAGCTCTGGGTGCACGGGACCCCCCGATCCATCCTAGACGGAGTCAGTACTGCCTAGCAGTACGAGGCCCAAGCAGAGCTGGACATGCAGGGGACAGCAAATGAGGGTCCCGGAAGCTCTGGGCAGAGTACCTCCAAGGACGGGGGCAGACAAGGGAAGCGGCACGGAAGGATGCGCAGGGCACGGGCAGTGCAGCCGGGCATGGTGGGCAGTGTTCCGTGCTCACAGTTCCGACTGTCTGGTAACCGAACTGTAAGATACAATGCTGGCTGGCGGTGCCCACAGACGACCACTAGCTCATCCCCACTGATCACTGCGAGGTCAGTGGGTTTCTCCAACAATCAGACCACAGAGCTCAGTTTTTTAGTTCAGCAGAATTAAAGGTCAGTCTACTAGGCCCAACCCACCCCCACACATTCTCAGAGAAAATTCCTGCCTGTGAGAGAGAGAGAGGGGGTAAAGCCGGGCAGCCCTCATCTGCGCTAATCATGTCAGGAGGCCGCTCTGCCCGCGGACCACACAGAGACAGCGGCGGCCGGCCCGGCAATGCCCCGGAGCCCCAGAGCCTCCAGGCGTCCTGGTCAAAGCCTGATTCCCGGAGATAAGATGCTATCAGCTTCCTCCTGCCACTGATCTCCCGCAGCCCAAATGCAGCCGCCTTGGGCTCCCCAGGACTGGGAGGCCGAGGCTAATTGGAGCTATAAATCCCAGCTGGAAAAGGCCTTCCTCAGGCCTTTGTCCTCTCCTCCATTAGCTTTGCTCACCCGTTTAACTTCTTGGGAAAGAAATGAAGAGAAATCAAAGCTTAGGCAGCAGCCATGGATTTAACTAGAAATGGTAAATGATACTAAACTCAAGAAGAGGGGCGGCCAGCCCAGGGGAAGGCTTTGCCAGGCACCACGGGGATGGGCAGAACCTACAGGGAGTAATTCACCCTCGGCTTGCTGCTGCAAGCGGGAGCGCCTGGCCTGCCAGGGGCTGGTGGCTGTCAGTTAATGAATTTAGCAGGTCGGTTTAAATATTTTTATTGATAAGCACAATGATTCAGAATTATAAAATATTAGAGTAGAAGGGGACCTGAAGAGGTCACCGATGTATGTAAGGGGGTACATATATTTCTGTCTGGTACCCCGACATATTTCAGGGGTACAAAGTCTCCCACTTAGCCACCAAAGACCATCGTCTGTATCCCCCCTTTCCAGATGAGGAAACCAGGTTCCACGAGGCAAAGCCACTCACTCAGGCCCCAGCTGGGAAGCGTGGCCCTGGAATTGGGCACCAGCTGTTCTCACTCTAACACCCGCACCGTGACACACACGGTACCACAGCACCCGCCGAGAATCTGGAGGCAGACTGCACAGGAGCTTACGTTTCACTAGGAAGTTCTACGACAGCCGTGGCACGCAGGAACGACGTGGAGTTACGCTTTTCTACTCATTTGTTTGTCTCTGTCTGCCCTGGTACCTTTTATTTGCACTCCTTCATTCATTCACGTTTTGGTGGTGGGGATCGAGCCCAGGCGGGGAGCTCTGCCACTGAAATACCTCCGGCTCTTCATTTGCTTTTAATGAAGCCTTTCTATTGTTTATTTAATACAAATGTCTGTGCCTTGTAATAATAGCCCAAAGCACTTGCTGAACGGCTCCTCTGAAACAGACAGTGTACAGGAGCCTGACACACATCAGTTCCCTCCAGCCCCTCGCCACCTCTGCATGGGGACTATTCCCCTCCACCCTCTACAGGTGTAAAAACTGAGGCTCTAGGAAGTTAAGTAACTTGCCCAAGTTCATGAAGCAGGTTAGGGTTTGAACCCAGGCAATATGGCCAGCCTGAGGCCATGGGCCAAGGACACTGACCTACAGCCTTACAAGCTCAGGACAGAGGGCCCAGGTGCTCCTCAAAGCAAAAGCACCCCTGGGCTCTGGCTCATGACGGTGCTGTTACTCCTGTGCCTGTTCTTGAGAGAGAGAAAGAGACAGAGAGCATGAGCCGAGGGAGGGAGGTCATTCGCATCTATGAATATGCATATATGAATATTTGCATCTATCAAGACTTATGTGAATAAAGAGTTATGTGTATTCCAGATGCTGCTCAACTCAGAACTGAGTCCAACAGCCCAAAAGAAATTCTAGGAAATAGTTCTCTACCCAGCAAAACACCAATCCATACAAAAGGAGGCCTTAACTTAGCTCCCAAGCTCGTAGAAGTGACTTAAAACGGCATTTTGTAAACACGGACAGGTCCCAAAAGCAGCAGAGCTTCAGCTGTGAACCCAAGGCCCTGTGACCCAGAGGGTGGCCCCGCCAAGGGATGCCGCCTCCCCCAAGGGACACTCACTTGAGCCCTGCTGGCCAGGACACACTGCCCTCAAGAGAATATTATGCAGACAGGCAGACTTCAGGCAGCTGCGTCCCTCAGCCCCAGACACACTTACCCGGCAGTACTCGTCGATGGGCTTCAGCCTCTTCACAGCTACATCCCGGATGTGGCTTCTCCGGAAGAGGATCTTGCCTGGAAGAGAGATTCTCATGAGCTGGGTGAGTCTGGCTAAAGCTCCCTTCATCCTCCCTCCCTGGCTGGAGCATCTTAGCTGGCCACTGTTGGTTACCACTTCTGTCCACTGTCAAAAGCAACAAAACAACAAGAACCAAGAGAGGAAGTCACCTCTACTGGGGGGCAGCAGGCGCCCAAGGCTGAGGGCCCAAGGCTTCTCTCTGGAGGCTGCCATCTTGGGCCTCTATGAACAGCTTGGCCAAGGCACCTTGTCTGGGTCTAAAGGCAGGATCAATGCCCGACGTAGGCGTGGCTCTTAAATGACCTCACACTTAAAGTGCGGCCCCACCCACATGTATGTTTTGTTTTCAGGCCCATCCTTCCTTGAGAAATCAGCGTTCATTTCTGCCAGCTGGGCAGGAATTCCTATTCTTAGTTTAGGTGGGTGGCTATTTCCAGGGCGGCACAAGCCCAGGCCAAGGGATTATGGCTGCCCCAGTCTGACTGTTCCCTGGTCTCTCTGTGTATACAGCTGCCAGCTAGGCTGGTACAGCTCTCTAGAGACATGGGCAAGCCTTAGAGGAAATGCCAGCCTCTCAGACCTTTTTAGCAGGCTCTTCTGCGCTGGCCACATTCAATCATGATAAATACATCAATGTATGGTCCTTTTCAGTCTGTTAAATATAGAACCTAAACTCGTTGGTTTGATGTTCAAAGCCTTGTACAACTGACACTCCTGTGTCCAGTGGCTATCAATGTCCAGGGACAACGTTCAGAAGTCTTTCCTTGGGCCCTGGTTGAGCTGGGAGTGACTTTCCTTTTTCCAGCATAGCCACAGCACAGCATCCATTCTGTGAGCCCTCGCTACATTTTGCTGACCCATAGGACCCACAGAGCCTGACGTGCGAGTAAGAGCTCAGCCAGAGCTGTAACACACACCTGCGGTTCCAGTCCACCCTCTGGAAAAGGCCTTCTACATCCTCAAGCCTCACGGTCCTAATGAAGCTAATCACACCCCCTGAAGTAAGGTTAAACAAGCACACAGCTCAATCACCTAGAGCCACAGTGATTGGCTGGGGGTGTGCTGAGGCCCTCATCCTGGCCAATGAGGGTCATTCCTGAGGTCTCTTCCAGGGTGGCTAAAGGCCCAATGAAAGCCTGGCGCCTCTAGTGGCTAACCTTATTATTGCCTGAGAAGAAACAATGAGAAGGCATTGTGAAGTGTTCGATAAATGCTTGAATGATGTAACAGCCGAACCAAGAAAGGGTTAGGGGCAGATACCCTTAACATCTTTTCAGCAGCTGGATACAGCTGTTCCTGAACCCAAGGTCATCCCAGTACTTTCCATTTGTGAAAAACAATAAAATTCTCTCCTTTGTTTAAACTAGTCAAAGAAGCTGTTGCATCCCTTGCATTATAGGGGTTCTCCTAGGATCATTTCTACTGTATGTGTGTAAATGTGCAGAACGCATGTCACTCAGGCTGCTTCTGCTGTGGTCCACATGAGGTATAAGAAAGGCCACTGTTGTTGTTGTTGTTTGCCTGTTTTGTTTTCTGTCTTTGGATGTTTGGTTTTTGTGTTTTTCTGTTGTTGAGAGGATTAATGGTCTGACCAATTTTGCATGTCTGTATATGGGTTCATATATTTACACTTCGAAGATATCAATGGATAAAGCAATAACCACTGTTGAGACCATGTCACCTTGTTTATAGATCAGTTGT